>LGRX02004121.1:0-18865 GCA_001247695.2 Cymbomonas tetramitiformis | reverse complement strand
TCCTGCACTTTAAGCCGGTGCCATGCATTATGTGCCAATTTCCTTGCCTCGGTCACCATACCCTAGACTATATGACAGCTGATGACACGCTACATGCAAATGCACCTAACCCTACACCCCTAGCCTAAATGGACCCCCCCGGGAGCTCACTAAGCCCCCTACACCCATCCTTATACCCACATGTTCACCACAGCCTGCACTTTAAGCTGGTGCCATGCATTATGTGCCAATTTCCCTGCCTCGGTCACCATACCCTAAACTATATGACAGCTGATGACACGCTACATGCAAATGCACCTAACCCTACACCCCTAGCCTAAATGGACCCCCCCGGGAGCTCACTAAGCCCCCTACACCCATCCTTATACCCACATGTTCACCACAGCCTGCACTTTAAGCCGGTGCCATGCATCATGTGCCAATTTCCCTGCCTCGGTCACCATACCCTAGACTATATGACAGCTGATGACACGCTACATGCAAATGCACCTAACCCTACACCCCTAGCCTAAATGGACCCCCCCGGGAGCTCACTAAGCCCCCTACACCCATCCTTATACCCACATGTTCACCACAGCCTGCACTTTAATCCGGTGCCATGCATCATGTGCCAATTTCCCTGCCTCGGTCACCATACCCTAGACTATATGACAACTGATGACACGCTACATGCAAATGCACCTAACCCTACACCCCTAGCCTAAATGGACCCCCCCGGGAGCTCACTAAGCCCCCTACACCCATCCTTATACCCACATGTTCACCACAGCCTGCACTTTAATCCGGTGCCATGCATCATGTGCCAATTTCCCTGCCTCGGTCACCATACCCTAAATTGTATGACAACTGATGACACGCTACATGCAAATGCACCTAACCCTACACCCCTAGCCTAAATGGACCCCCCCGGGAGCTCACTAAGCCCCCTACACCCATCCTTATACCCACATGTTCACCACAGCCTGCACTTTAAGCCGGTGCCATGCATCATGTGCCAATTTCCCTGCCTCGGTCACCATACCCTAAACTATATGACAGCTGATGACACGCTACATGCAAATGCACCTAACCCTACACCCCTAGCCTAAATGGACCCCCCCGGGAGCTCACAAAGCCCCCTACACCCATCCTTATACCCACATGTTCACCACAGCCTGTACCACAGGATGGAAAACGTCACCTAACTCATGTCCCAAATCTTTGTGCACAATACCAAACCCAAAAAGAGGCTGAGTGCACGCCTTATGCTTTCGCGCCAAACCCTACCCTTCCAAGCTAAACAAGCCGTTGCGTGAGCACCATAAGCCCCCCACACACACTCTCATATCGAGGCGATATTGGGGAAGCCCACACCTTTTATTTGCCGTTTGGTTTGCTGAAATCACTCAAAAATTCAACCCGGGGTGCTCATTCTCACTCCACGAGGGGATGCCCCACCCTGCAAACATATCCCATGAGCCATCAACATTGGGCAAGTGTGCATCAGTTTCATGACTAGTTCACGACTTAAAGCAGTTAGGGGAGAGCCTTACCTTCAATATGCCGTTGAGCTTGCTCGATTTGACTAAGTTTTGAACCTTGGGGACTCAATCTCGTTTGGGGTGGCCATGCTCCAATCTGCCAACATACCCTATCAGCCCTCAACGTTTGCGACCTCTACACAACTTTCATGACTACTTGCAATAGAAAATATGATAGGTAGGACCTTTACCTTCAATATGCCGTTGAGCTTGCTCGATTTGACAAACTTTAGAGCCTTGGGGACTCAATCTCGTTTGGGGTGGCCATGCTCCAATCTGCGAACATACCCTATCAGCCCTCAACGTTGGCGACCTCTACACAACTTTCATGACTACTTGCAATAGAAAATATGCTAGGTAGGACCCTTACCTTCAATATGCCGTTGAGCTTGCTCGATTCCGTTAACTATGGAGGTTGGAGTGCTCGTTCTCGCTCATTGGGGTTAATGCCGCATCTGCGAACATACCCTATCAGCCCTCAACGTTGGCGACCTCTACACAACTTTCATGACTACTTGCAATAGAAAATATGCTAGGTGGGACCCTTACCTTCAATATGCCGTTGAGATTGCTCGATTCTGTTAACTATGGAGGTTGGGGTGCTCGTTCTCGCTCGTTGGGGTTAATGCCGCATCTGCGAACATACCCTATCAGCCCTCAACGTTGGCGACCTCTACACAACTTTCATGACTACTTGCAATAGTAAATATGCTAGGTGGGACCCTTACCTTCAATATGCCGTTGAGATTGCTCGATTCCGTTAACTATGGAGGTTGAAGTGCTCGTTCTCGCTCATAGGGGTTAATGCCGCATCTGCGGACATACCCTATCAGCCCTCTACGTTTGGACCCTCTACACAACTTTCATGACTACTTGCAATAGAAAATATGCTAGGTAGGACCCTTACCTTCAATATGCCGTTGAGATTGCTCGATTCCGTTAACTATGGAGGTTGGAGTGCTCGTTCTCGCTCGTTGGGGTTAATGCCGCATCTGCGGACATACCCTATCAGCCCTCAACGTTGGCGACCTCTACACAACTTTCATGACTACTTGCAATAGAAAATATGCTAGGTGGGACCCTTACCTTCAATATGCCGTTGAGATTGCTCGATTCCGTTAACTATAGAGCGTTTAATCAATCATCCCCGCCACGCTTAGCTTGCGCTATTCTGCGAAAGTACCCTATCAGCCATGTGTTTTAAAGGGCCCTAGAGGCCTCCCATTCGCAAGCAAGCAAGAAGAAATAAAATTTAGAGTTCACACCTGCAATATGCCGTCGAGATTGAGCGATTCCGTTAACTATAGAGCGTTTAATCCATCATCTCCGCCACGCTTAGCTTGCGCTAATCTGCGAAAGTACCCTATCAGCCATGCGTTTTAAAGGGCCCTAGAGGCCTCCCATTCGCAAGCGAGCAAGAAGAAATAATAGTTAGAGGTCATACCTTGAATATTCCGTCGAGTTTGCTCCATTACGTTAACTACACAGCTTGCGGCAATAAATTATCGTATCCTCGTTTTCGGCTGTTGGTTTAACCTATTTGCGGGGAAAAGAGATAGCGAAAACGGGCATTTGAGCGCTTTTGCCAAGTAATGCCAGAGTTTCTCCGAGCCTCTTCCATCAACTGTAACGTCGACCCTCGCGTGTCGCAGGCCGCGCAGCGGCCGCGCTCGGAGAAACTCTGGGAACAAGTAGGAGTATCCGAGTAGCTCGCACGCCCTTAGCCATCAAGGGAATCACTCGACAACCCACCTTCAGTTCACCCACCCACCACGTTGATTACCCCCTCCGGACTTCTATGACTAACCCCCAGAAATTCTGCAGAATTTTTGCAGGTTTTTCTCGCCCCCCTTAGCCCCACGGCGTACAAATTATCCCAAGGGACCTACTCGACCCCTGTGCACCGAAATATGGCTATGGGCCATACGCACACAGCTGAATCACTGCCCTTGGGGTTCCCTCCATAATTGGAGGGCAAACCGTCATTTATGCATTATCTGTTGCGGTTCGTGCTCTCGCGTTAGACTCACGATCACGTCTCGCGTCAGCTCTGTTCATTTTTGCAGGCGATTTCCTCTTCGTGTCCGCCGCGCGGACGTCCGTCTCGCGTGTAAGCGCGCGCCCGCCCGGTCGGGTGACATTTGACATGACATGTAATATCATGTCATATGGCATGTCATACCGATACCGTGTCTTGACGATTCGTCGATTCCAAGGAGTGGTATCGATATTCAATGTTTTCGATAGTATCGATTAATCGAAATATTGTTATTGATTGATAGGTATTTTTTACATATCGAAATATTGAATATTGATTGATACCCTCAAGGGACCTATCGTTATTGATCGATACCCCCAAGTGACCTATCGTCATTGATCGATACCCTGGAATGCACCTATCGATATTGATCAATGTATTCCAAATTGAAAGTGTAGCGGGTCAATATTGATTAATCGATTAATCGAAAATCGATCCCAAGACGCGCATTTCCCAGATTGCCATTGGCTCTTTGGCATTGATATGCGAGTTGTGACTTGTGAGATCGATCCTAGCACAACAGGTCATCAAAGTATCCTGTCACGAGCTCACGACACCATTTATTCGTAAACCCACGACCCTCTACTAGTCAAACCAAGCCTCTGAACATACACCGTCACTGCGCAGGCAAAATGGGTGTTCGTGGGCGTGGCAAACGACCGCGCAAGCAGGAGGAGGCAGTGGTTCTGTTAGCGCAAGGAAAAGGGCCAGTGAAACGAACCCAACAACAGAACCCGTTTGACGCTCTAGGCAGTGATGACGTAGAGTATGTCGTTGAGAAAGTTTTGGCCACTAGGACTCAATACGCCGAGCAGCAGTGGTTGATAAAATGGAAGGATTTACCCGAAGGATCTGAGACTTGGGAGCCATTGGCGAACTTGCCTGGGCATGATATTGAGATCGAGGAGTTCAAAGCTCGCTCGGAACTCGAGCAAGAGGAGATCGCCAAAAAAGCCGCCGCGAAGACAAGCAAGAAACGAAAGGAGCGGAGTGAAAATGAAGAAGGTATTCTAGTTATTGACTTGCTTTCCTTGTCTCATTTTCGTTCGGTGTGATACCTCTTGCTCCAGTCTGGCACGACTGACACTCGTGCATGTAAGTATCGAGCTAACTAAAAACATAAGAAGGTCGATTATCAGTGAGGGTTCGTCTTAGCGATTTTGGCATCTTAGCGTTTTTTGCGGGGCGTGCTAAACGTATGTATTGGGGTATGTCACTTGTCCATATACACTATACAGGTGAAGATAGTTCCGGGTTCCAGAGGGCGCCACAAAACCTTCGGTCGCCTTATTGGCGGCATTTCAGCGTTCGTATGGAAGCTAAGAAAATTGTCGAGTACAAGTGCCTCCTATGTGGGAGCGATGCGGTCGCTAAAGAATACTGCGGTAACACTTCGAACCTGAGGACACACCTATCCCACTGCCACAAAAACGCTCTGGTCGACCTCAAGGAGGCTGCGATATCGATATGTCATTGATATATCGATATCTGCTTCTAGGTAGTTATTTATTGATAGGCAATTTACACCTATTGTTATTGATTGATATATTTTTTAAATCACTTCAACTTATCGTTATTGATCGATAGGGTTTTAATACCTATCGATATTGATTGATGTTGATTAATAGGTATTTGTACCTATTGAATATTGATTGATAATAAAACTGACCTATCGAAAAACTATCGATACGCCCTAAAACTTTCGATGCCACTCCTTGGTCGATTCCCCCCCCAAAATCATTAAAAAAGTAAACACATTAGAAACTACTTATTGTTCAGGAGCCAGAAATAAGTTTTTTTTGGCTTATTGTATATCGATTATTGAAAGAAGTTTGAGCAGGATTTGTCAATTTTCTTGTTTAAGTTTGTGTTGATTGGTAAGCAAATCGATCGGTATACAGTAATAATTCATTTCATGTTTAACGAGACACTTAAGACGTTTCGTTTACCGTTGGTATTGCAACACCGAATATTGCTACGGCATCTTATCTTGCTATTATGTCGTTATGCGTGCATATACAAGTATCAACGCACAAGGTAATGCACACGCTATAGGGTGCCAGTCTTATAAGCCTGCTTCGTTCCACATGGTCAATCGTATGCGTGTAGTCGGCTTTTGTAGTCGACGGACCGGGTATATCCACGCCGCCTGCACCAGCACCACTACTATCCCTACAAATTTAGGACACCTGTACCCGACATGTACCCGGCATGTACCCGGCATGTACCTGGACAACGTACATATGTACCTGTCCACTTCCCACTTGGGGCCCAAAACTCAGTGAAAATCCGAGTTGTAAAAAAGTGCAATATTTTCACATATATGTCAAGGCCATAAGTGACTAAGACATCCTTGACAAGTTTCGATGCAAACTATTGAGTTATACCTTCATAAATGGACACCCGAAAAACAGAACTGGCGTGTACCTACCACCAAACGCAATTGGGGAGTTTGGGAGTTTCGGGAGTTCGGGAGTTTTACAATGGGAGGCCCTAAAAAAATCGAAAATTTGACCGAATCTAGGGTTTAAGATTTTCCCGAGTGGAATGTAATTTTATTTAATTTTCCGGTTGATTTAGGGTTTAAGAAATATTCCTAATTTTCACGAAAGAAATCATCTTTTTCAGCCTGAATTAAGGAAGGTTTATGGGGTTTTTTGTGTTAAGAAAACATAAATTTTCCATTGAACTTGTATAATATTTCACGCATTTTTAAGCTTCAAATTTTTTTTCGAAACTCGGTAGCAAAATGAAACTTTTTACGTCTGATTTTTATGAAAAATGTTTTTGGGGGTTCATCGATGAACCCCTTTTATTTTTTCTAGTTTTATATGAATTTCAGGCCTTTTTGGGTGTTGGGGAGTTTTACAAGGGGAGGCCCTGAAAAAATCGAAAATTTGACCGAATCTAGGGTTTAAGATTTTCCCGAGTTGAATGTAATTTTATTTAATTTCCCGGTTGTTTTAGGGTTTAAGAAATATTCCTGATTTTAACTAAAAAAATCATCTTTGTCAGCCTGAATTAAGGAAAGTTTATGGGGTTTTTTGTGTTAAGAAAACAAAAATTTTCCATTGAATTTGTACCATATTTCACGCATTCTCCAGCTTCAAATTTTTTTTCGAAACTCGGTAGCAAAATCACACTTTATACGTCTGATTTTTATGAAATATGTTTTTGGGTGTTCATCGATGAACCCCTTTTATTTTTTCTAGTTTTATATGCCCTTTTTGGGGTTTTTCTAAATTTTTTGAAATTTCTTCAAAAAACCCCGATTTCTTTGCAATTTCAGGAATATTTTATATTTATATATCACATGAAATATACAGCTTCAAATCAATATTCAAAACAAAGTTACCGGCGCGCATGTTTTGCCTCCAGAGTTTAACACGACTTCACCTTTTCTAGTGCCCTTCGCCCCATCGCCTACTCGTCTTCGTGCATTGACCAACTACGTTCTCCATTGGTTTTTCACGTGCTTTCGCGGACCACTACTAACCACAAGTCCGGGTGGCCGGCCCCCCAGTTAGGTTCAAAACATACTTCTTTCCCCGCCAAGATCCCTAACTAACTTTCACGAACTTTCGATGTTCTACTTCACGTTTGTCACTTTCATCTTCCGGTACGGCTCACTCAATCCAAGATCCCCCACATGGCGCTTCGCGCAGCAGAACACCGCGTGAGATAAATAGTGCACCGCGCTAATGAAGTTTGCACGCTTCCTCTCCACGCCGATGAAGGCGCGTCCCATGCGAAGCGCTCCAATCCCAGTGGTTCCTGCCGAACACTTAACATCTTTCAATACCCCGGCGTGTCCCTCGCGGCAAAACCAATGCATCCACAATGACACGCACCACTTCCCATGAACGGGTCCAGCACCACCATGTCGATGTCGGTTGTGTACCGCTCCACCAACAGCTCCATGAGCTCCACCTTTTTCTGTCCCACCACCAAGGTCTTGCCATGCTCTTCGCAGGGCTTACCGCCCTTCAAGCATCCCACTACGGCGCAATCGTGCTTGAAGGTATCCTGCACTTGAACAGCTTGGAAAGGTCGTGCCTGATGTTCTACCTCGGTCTGAACGATGTCCATCCTCTGCTCCTCATCCATTTCCTTCCAGCTTGGTTCCCAGCTCTCAGCCAGGTGCTTTTCCAAGGCCTTCTCAAAAGCCTTCACCTCTTGGTAACTTAGGGCACGCAAAATGTTTCCAGTCCAACAATTCAGCGGGAAATAATCAAAGTCAAGGTCCTTACATTGCTGCCCCCTGGTTTGGATGCTGGTCTTGAAGTCCAACTTCGGAGCCTCCAGCTTCCGTGCAAAAGTCGTGTACTGGTGTCCCACGGACTTTGGAGTGTTCGTGAAAGTCGCGTTGTTGCGGTTCCCCTCCGTCACGATGTACCCCGGCATTGTCTTGTACACCTGTGATCCTTCCCCCCTTTTCCCTCCCTTTAAGAAACGTAACAAAAAAAACAAAAATAAAAGGGTGCCTTCAAAGCAACAAGTGTTACATCGATCCTACCGGGTGCTTCAACGCCTTCCAGCCCGCCTCCAAAGCTCGAAGGGCTTCACTGTCGCCTAAGGCACACACAATGGTGTCTCCGTCCACCTTTCCCAGATCGGCGTATTTATGAACCTCCGACATGCCATCGTTGTTCGCGCACAGCTCGTCCAACTTGACTGCGAACGCATCCCAATCCACCTTCGTGTTGTACCCGGTCTTGCTCTCATGGCCCCACGGAACATCCGTGATGACCGCCGCCACACAAAACTTATCTTCCGCCGCGTTGTGCGTGATGACGTCCATGGCCCCGAGAGCTTCGCCGAAGTACAGCTGCAACAGCGGGATGCCTTGGGAGTTCATGGCAACCGATGTCAACACCAACAACTTCTCAGACTCGGCATGTCCGTGTTGATGGATTAACTCCAAGACGTACTCCACCTTCTCATCCTTCACCTTCGTGCCACGCGTCACGCCACGGTTCTTCACCGCTACCACCTTCGGCACCTCCACGGACACAATATTGTGCACATGATGCCGTACACCAGGCTTCAACGCCTCCTCATTCATCTTCAAGAACTGCCCAATCTCAATGCTCTCCTTCACCGGTCCCTTCTGCTGCGTTCCATTTCGGAGCGTTCCGCCTGCCATCTTCCATTGTCGCAACCCTTCGTAGTCCGGGTTCCCTCGCGACACCCCAACCCAAGGCTTCATCCATTCCGCGCAGGGGGCCGGGTCGTCCTCCATGTCCTGCTCATCCTTCTGTTTCTCCTTGTCGCTAAGCCAAGCCGCGTAAGCGGCATCCTCCTCCTCAAAGGCCTGCAACTCTTGACGTAGCTTCCCCATCTCCGCCCTCTTCTTAGTTAGATCCTTTCTCTGCTTCTTTGATTTTGGGACATGTTCCCCCGCGTCCTCCGCCGCAAACCAATCCGCCACTTCCTGTCTCTTCCGCTTCCGATCTTCACGTGTTTCACGAACCTCATCCGACTCCTTTTCAAAGTCAAACTTTCCATCCTCCTCCTCATCGCCCTCCTCATCGCCCTCCTCTTCCTCTTCGTTCTCCTCCTCCTCGTTCTCCTGACCATCTTCCTCACCAACCGGTTCCTCACCTTCTACCTCCTCATCCCCATCGCCTACCTCGTCATCATCCCCAACCGACGCACCTTCCTGCGTCTCTTCCTTTTCCTCTTCAACATCCCCACCCGTCTCACCAGCTGCAACTTCCGCAAGGGTCTCGACGCCACTCTCCTGAGCCTCCACAGCAGTCTCCTCCCACTCAACCATCTCGTTGTGCTTCTTCAGCATGTCCTGCACGACTTTCGGCTCGACATCCCGGTTCAAGCGAGGCAAGTTACTGGTCTTGGAGCAAGTCTCGTTGGCGTCGAAGAAAGTACCATCGTACCTGTAAACAAAAGTTTAACACCCATCACCTTTCCGCATAAAAAAATAGTTCACGGCTTTAACCAAACCGTGGTAGATGGACTTACTTTCCGGCGCTCAGGTCCTCCAAGAACTTGGACGCCTCTTCAGTTTTTTTCGCCTTCCCCTTAGAGCTTTGAAGCTCTAGCTGTGAGCGGACTTCTTGACGAAGCAGCACAAACGAACACAAGTCCGTGAAGGCGCGTGTGGTTCCGACGAAGCCCAAAGTCGCGCATTGCTTCTTCTTCTTCAAGTGGAGCTCGCCATTCTCGTCCTTCACGGCGAACTTGACGTTCTCGTTCACTTTCAGGAAAACCTGAGACATGTGTTTGTCTTCAGGCGTGATGGTTGCATGTAACACAATAAAATAAAGACCGGCTTCCACCGTACCTGATATCTTTGTGTCGGATTAAGACGTTGGAATTCCTTGTTGTCGAACAAGGAGTTGAAGCCGAAGGGGGAATCCTTCCCCAAAGCTTCGCAGTTCTCGCGAAGCAAGGCCTCCAGCCGCTCGTCGGGCCCGATCACCTTTTCGTGGATGTGGGCCATCCTCTTGAAGAACATCAACGAGTATAACGAAGGGTCGATGTGAGAGAACAAAACAACCAACTTCTGTGGTTTGGCCACGGTCTTGTCAATGGAGGACATCAGCCATTTGAAGGAGGTGTAGTCGTCGAAAAAAGTTTTTTTCTTGGACCCCTTCTCGTTCTGGACGATGCGCGAGAGGGCGAGGCATGTAACCTCCTCCTTGGTGATGTCCTCCGACACCACGATGACGTTGCATTCCAGAAACCTTTTGTCCCGGGCCTCTAGTTTTTTTCCGCCTACCACGGCGCCATCTTGGAAGGCACGAGTGAAAAACTCGTGCCTACCATGTCCGTCAATGGCAATGTACCGCTTACTGAAAACAAAAACAAACACAGCACGCCATTTAAAACGACAAAGAACATGGGTTAAAGGGTTAGAGAAACTATTTATAAAAAAATATATAAAGTGTTTACTTCAGCTAAAGCTACCACTGGCTGTCTAGCATCCACAAAGGACATTGCGTCCTACGTATTTTTGCGTTTCGCTCAGCGTCTTTTTTATTCTTGAGTCTCCTCTTAGCTACTGCCTCGTTTGGAACATTATACCAGCTAATGGGAACATGGTTCTTCCTGCAAGAATCTTCCTCATCTTCTGAGGATGTAACATCTTCAAGCAACACTAGCTTAAAACCCCCTGTCTAAAATGCAACGCCTACGTCTAGTAATTTCTTTGTTGATCCTAATTCTTTCAGCTTCTCGGTTCATTGCACGTCTTCTTTGAAAGGCGCGCACGCCTTTAAACAGATCTCTGCAACAAATTAAAAGACAAGAAAGAAAACTTTAGGAGCAAGAGTCCTGAAGGGAGTCAGTAGACCTGCAGGTGAACAGCAAATAAACAAGAAGAAAGTCACCATGCAAAACCAAGAAGAGTTCAAGCACTAACCTTTTTTTTTGCTGTTCATCGATGAACGCAAAAGCGTTCATCGATGAACGCTTTTTAAAAAACACTGCTAAAGAAACAAGTGTTTTGACCGGTTTAAAGAAAAGTGTTCATCGATGAACGCTTTCTTTATTTTGTTTCTGAAGCTTGAGTATTTTAAACTCTTTTTAAGAAAGCGTTCATCGATGAACGCTTTTCTTAGTTTTCCTTGTATTTTTCCTGAGAAAAAAGCTGAATCACACAGAAATATCGCAGCTTTTGCAACTCCAAACCGCAAAGTTTTAGGAAAAATACAAGGAAAACTAAGAAAAGCGCTCATCGATGAACGCTTTCTTAAAAACAGTTTAAAATACTCAAGCTTCAGAAACAAAATAAAGAAAGCGTTCATCGATGAACACTTTTCTTTAAACCTGTTAAAACACTTGTTTCTTTAGCAGTGTTTTTTAAAAAGCGTTCATCGATGAACGCTTTTTCACACTTGTCTCTTCTACCTTTTGTCAGCGCAGTTCTTCAAGAAGGTTTAGTGAAACTTACCCGTGGGCCTTAGGATCTCCTTTTTTGGCGCGGCGCCAGATCATGGTTTGGGAAAGGTCGATGCCGTTTTTCTCAACGGACTTCTCCACGTTGACACCGTTGTGATTGTGTCCTCTTGGGTTGTCAGCGAAAGAGCAGTCCGCGAGCTTCAGCACTTTCTGCTCAACGAAACGCTGTTCCATCACGTCCGCGTAAACCAACCTTTCCGTGTTGCCATCCCCGGACTTCTTGGTGGTTCCTTTTTTTGCAGGCATCTTTGCTTGTTTCTTTTGACTTTAAATCTTTGCGCTTTTTATTTGGCGGCTAGAGTTCTTTACTAGCTCTCAACTGTCTTCAGGTTTTCTTCGACTTCTCTTTCCGAAACACGTCGACTCCTTTGGTCAGTGTCGTTCTCGACTCGATATTTTTTCGCCTCGATATTTTTTTTTAAATTTTCAAAGCGTTTCCTCGAGTCGAATATTTTGAAGGTTTCGCCTCGACTCGACACTCGACTCGATTTTTTCCTTCGCCTCTCTTTCCGAAACAGCTAGACTCGTTTGGTCGGTGTCGTTCTCGACTCGACTCGAAAATTTCCCAGCCGTCGCCTCGATTTTATTTCGGCGTCGCCTTTTATTTTGGCGACTAGAGTTTTTTAAGGCCTCTCCTCGACACTTTCACTTCGGGAGTGCATTTATTTTACCGACTTCCTAGGGCTAATGCAATGTCCACTCAATTTGTTACTTTTCGCTGCCTTGAAACCGGGGATGTCGTTCGTGAAATTCCTATTGTTTGGCATCTTGGAGACCCTTTTGTGACTAGCGACACACTTTGCAATGTTTTTAGTCTTGACAAGAAAGAAGATCTTTCCGTCACCTCCGAGTACGATGACTCCGTTGCTTGCTCTTTGGACCTGTTTCCCGTTCACGCGGGCTTCTTGCACAATGTGTACGGTACTCCTACCGACGACAACATGCCAATCTTGGTAAGCGACAGCGAAAGCGATGACAGCGATGATGAAGAAGACATTATTTACACCGGCGAGTGCAAGACTCCCCGGTTCTCACCAAACACGAAGCCCAAGCCCACGGAGTCCGTCGCTTCGACAAACCTTTCCAAGTCCGACTCGACTTCCAGTCACGCCTCTTCTTTTAAGTGGCCCGCAGATTGCAAACGTGTGAACAAGGTCCCCTTCGACGTCGATGGCAATGTAACTTTTGGTCACCACATGTCCTCACCTCTTCCTAAACCAACCGGGAAGGGCGGTCTACCGCTGAACAAACTTGACTTCCATGTCACGAACCGTTCTTGGTCCCACGCCTGCGCCACAACTTGGGCGGAGGTAACCCGACAAGATGCTGTCAAGGACTGCAACTCTCAAGTTCGACTTCAAAACTGCCTTGGAGAAAAACTTTGCAGGAATACGGAGTGCTCTTTCTTTAAAACCCATGACAAAGAGTTCGTTCAGACAAGTTCTCAACAACGTGGCAAACGCTCCGCTTCCGCTTTCCTCGGCGTTGAGGTATTTTAATCCCAAGGTTTTCCCGTACACTTTCCCCACTTTTCCAGTAGGACCTTACGCTTTTCTTTTCTTCTTTCAGATTGAAGGCCCTCCATGCAAAAAGTGTCAAGAACCCATGGAAGTTATTACCTGTGGTGCCCGGGCTACTTTGGTCCGCATCGACCTTCCCGCAGCCGAAGGCCACCTACTGCTCTTTAGACATGAAGGCACCCATGCCTGCCAACCCATGGATAAAAAGGGGAAGGCCGTTGTTTCCAAAGAAACCCAAGACGCCATCAAAGAAGCCCTTCCCGTTTTCGGTGGTCGCTTCACTTCCGAGAAGCTGAAGAACTCCGCCACAACGGTTGCCTTCGAGAAGATGCTTTCCTCTCCGGACGGCTCTCCCATCGACGTGTACAAGGTATCGCCCTATTTTTGTGTTACCTTTCCGTTATACGTCGGGGACATGTTATTCTTAATGCATGGTTCCATTTTAGGTGGCCCGCGAAATGCAAGACGCTCGCGCCGTCCGCGACGTGATGAAAGAACACCGTGCGACTCAACGTGCCCCCGAGCGTGCTGCTGATGACGAGGTCAAGGAAATGAAACGGATCCTAGACTCAAAGGGATACCGTACTCTTCTTTTCGACACCGCACCTCTGAACTGGTTCATGTGCCCCCTGGACTTGCCGTGGTCCCCCGCGAAGATCATGCTGTTGATGGACCGCATTCTCGGCAAGCCTCCGTTCATCGGTTGCTACGCATGTTCTGATGGTGGCCACAGCTGCATTAACGGTCGCGTTGTCGAGAAGGTTGCAACGGTCGTGCCCGGAATTGGGTTGATAAAACTAGCAACCTTCGTGCTGCCGGCGGGTGAACGCGGTGTGGATGAGGAGAAGATGTGGCAAGGCATCGAATACAGTTGGAGCACGTAGGAGAAGGTGGCCACAGCCAGCGGGACTCCCGCACGAACACCCTCTACGATGAGCGGCGAAGGGTGTACACCGCCATGCAACGCGCACGCCACACCGCGTACGACGTCCTTGAGGAGGTGCGTGAAATATATGTCACTCCTGGTCCAGTGACGACGGAGACACGCAGTCACCGACCAAACCAAGTCCGATCGATGGGGAAGAGGACTAAGACTAGGGTGACGATCGACGAGCCTGGAACGCCGACTCCGGCCATCAAGTTGGTGCGGGCATGCCTCGAGAACCCTTTGGAGTTCCAATGGCAGTTCGACCCAAACACCGAGGACCCGGCCGCCCGTTATGTTTGGCAGTCTTCCCAAGAGGTGGACGAGGCTCTCGTGGTGCAATATTTGGAGACCGCGGTGCACTTTCATTCCGAACATCGCTACGTGGACACTCGCCGCGTGTCCGTCGGGTCTTTGGACGAGGTGCGGTACCAGACAAGCACCACGAAAGGCCACGCGCAAATGTTGGCTCGCATGTTCTTGCAGCCTGACAAGCGCTTGAAAGTGATACAGGTTGGCCAACCCACCGTCCGTTTAACCGCACGTGGAAGACACGACGGCTTCCTGGACCGCAGTTACACCTTGTCCTCTGGTCGAGGTGAACCCTCGCGGGTGATATTTGGTCATCTGGCCCGGGCGGCGCAACAACGCATCAGCTGCTCATGCTACTCATGGCGCCAAACGATGACTCGCGTGGGAAGGTCGACTTCGGTGAAGCTTTGCTTGTGCCTGTCCACCCTCCTATTCCGCGCGGGGTTCAAACCTGGACATGCATTTTACGTGCAATCGGGGTTTACCACGGAGGAGATCGACGACATCTTAACGGCGCTGGGATCCCGCCTCACCACCGGCGATCGTGTCGGGAGTGAGGAACTGGCCTACGGGCAATGGATGGTGGTGCCCGGTACCGGTAGGAAAGCAAGATGCGCGGCCTCCGAGTCCCGCAAGGGTTGCGTGACAGCGAAGACCCACAAGCAATCCCAGCCCATCCTTTCAAAGGATGGCCCAAGGGTGGTGGTCATGGGTCGGCGCAAGGTGAATGGTCAGTGGGTAAACCACAAGTTTCAATTCTGTCTTCTCCACCAGTGTTGCGCTACGGTATTGCCCAACTACTGTGATGTACCGCCTTCACCTACGGACCTGGTTGTGGCACATGGGTTGTCACTAACTAGGGAACAACGGCTTGGAGCTGGGGCCTTGACCTTTCAAGAGCAGTAACTCAGGTACGAAAGCGACATTGTTGTTTGCACGGTTTGTTGGGCTTTGGACTAACGTAATTGTTTTTCCACAGGTACCACACATTGGGAAATATGCGACTGAGTGTCCAGGGATAATGTGAAAGTTAGTTAGGGATCTTGGCGAGAAGTATGTTTTGAACCGAACTGGGGGGCCGGCCACCGGGACTTGTGGTTAGTAGTGGTCCGCGAAAGCACGTGAAAAACCAATGGAGAACGTAGTTGGTCAATGCACGAAGACGAGTAGGCGATGGGGCGAAGGGCACAAGAAAGGGTGAAGTCGTGTTAAACTCTGGAGGCAAAACATGCGCGCCGGTAACTTTGCTTTGAATATTGATTTGAAGCTTTATATTTTACGTGAACAAGCGTTCTAATCTAGTGAATAGTACAAGCGTCCAAAGCGTTTAAGTGTTTGCGTGTTTAATTTTTTCTGTCCGTGTTCTTCGGTATTTAAGAGAAGTCCGGGCGCGCGTCGTAACTGGAGTTGGTGACCTAGCGGTAGTCGGCTGTTTTATGCCTGAAATAAGGGGAAAAAACGGGGCAACCCCCATAAAATAGGAACAAAGCCAACCAAAGATATTCCTGAAAGTGTAGAAAAATTCTGGGTTTTTTCCAAAATTTTCAAATTTTAAAAAAACGCCGAAAAGGCCTGAAAATCATAGAAAACTGAAAAAAATTATATTGGTTCATCGATGAACCCCCCAAAAAATAATTCATGAAAGCAGACGTAAAAAGTATCATTTTGCTACAGATTTTCAAAAAAAATAAATTAGCTTAAAAATGCGTGAAATATTGTACAAGTTCAATTAAAAATTTATGTTTTCTTAACACAAAAAACCCCATAAATCTTCCTTAATTCAGGGTGAAAAAGATAATTTCTTTAGTGAAAATCAGGAATATTTCTTAAACCCTAAAACAACCGGGAAATTAAATAAAATTACATTCAACTTGGGAAAATCTTAAACCCTAGATTCGGTCAAATTTTCAATTTTTTCAGGGCCTCCCCTTGTAAAACACCCCAAAACCCAAAAAGGCCTGAAATTCATATAAAACTAGAAGAAAAAAAAAGGGGTTCATCGATGAACCCCCAAAAACATATTTCATAAAAATCAGACGTATCAAGTATCATTTTGCTACCGAGTTTCGAAAAAATTTTGAAGCTTAAAAAGGCGTAAAATATTGTAGAACTTCAATTGAAAATTTATGTTTTCTTAACACAAAAACCCCATAAACCTTCCTTATTTCAGGCTGAAAAAGATGATTTTTTTTATTGAAAATCAGGAATATTTCTTAAACCCTAAAACAACCGGAAAATTAAATAAAATTACATTCCACTCGGGAAAATCTTAAACCCTAGATTCGGTCAAATTTTCAGTTTTTTCAGGGCCTCCCATTGTAAAACTCCCCAACTCCCAAAACTCCCAAACTCCCCAAATGTGTAGAATGTGTACCTACGTGTACCCACGTGTACCCGTCGACGGGTACACATGTAAGAAATAGGTGCATGCGGCGTGCATGTGTACGCAATCGACTCCGTACACATGTACCCAGCATGCACCAGGCGGGTACCTGTAGGTACATGCCGGGTACACGGTTCCTCGTACACATGCACCTAACGTGTACCATATAGTATATGCTGAGTACGTGCTGGGTACATGGTTTCTCGTACACATGTACCAGACATGTACCAAATGGCAGACGAGGGCATGCTGGGTACATGTGAACGCACCCGCTTAGTACGACTTGGGTACATAGTTACCCCACGCGTGTTATATATGGCGTGCACGTGTACCGATAATGTACCATGTGTCAATTTAACAATTCACCATAACAAAAACGATCATTATATACAATTACATTTACCTATGTTTATCTATAATGCCTCATTGTCACTGGGATTTTCATCTCGGACAATCTGCTCAAAGAAGTCGGCTAGCGGATCCAAGACCACCGCGGTTTCCATGCAAGGATGCTTTCGAATCACCACTTGAGAAGCAATCTCCTCGGCAAGCATAAACGGTTCTTTTCGATCGAATTCAGTGGCCGGATTCTCTGGGTCCAATACGTAGAAGCAGTTTGAAACACTATCCGCTCCTATGATGGAATGCCTCGCACGCAAAGCGGCCGTTAAAGCTTTAGTTGGCTTCTTGAGCCACGAAACCTTGACAAACACGTACGGTCTTCCTCCAAGCTCCACTCGATAGATGGCATCCACCCGGCCGAACCTGGAATATAAGCATCCCCCCCTCCCGACATCAAGCACGTATGTACCATCACATCGATATCAAATCAGTCTCGCACCGCTCGGCTCGTGCATGTTCGGCCTGCACACTACTGTACACCGGTACATGTGTACCTAGGACGTACCCAGCATAAAGCCATGACGGCTACACATGTACCCACGCGTTCCCATGCTAGGTGTGTATGTACCGAGGGTGTACGGGTACTGGTGGTACATGATTGTGTACTCACCGGTCTGTTTGTTCCTTTGTTTGCTCGCGACCTTTCGTCCTCACCCTCTCGACGTAAAAGGATCGGAAGTAACATTGCACTGTCTTGAACTTTTTGTCCATGGATGCGGTCCGGAACTTCATCGTACCCACTTGCACTCGATTGAACTTGCGGCATCGAGGAGGGCAACCTTCGAGTAGAGCGCGTTCATACTCTGTGTATTGTCTTCCCAACCATGGGATGGGGTCCTGGTCGATGTGCACCTTGTACTTGGCGGTCTTCGGTGCCTTTGACCGGAAGGTGCGGTTTCTGTAAACAACACATGGCGCCTAATAAGCATTACGGAAATGCTGGGGACATATGTACAGTACCGCGCTTGCACTGCAATACGGGTGCAGGCCGGGTACATATGCACTTAGGCAGCACTGGAAATGCGTGCGAGCGGAGTGCATACATACGTACTGACCTATCATACATGCTTGGTACATGTGCACCCGCAATGCTCGACATGCGAGTTACCTGCAGATGAGGTGGTTGTAGTTCTCCACGAGTTCCTCGAGATTTATGTAGTGCTGGATATTGTTCCTCATCCACTTGGTCAGCTGCTGTTGCTCGAGGTCGGTGAGATTGTGGGCTTTCCCCACGTTGTTGACGCCAACTGGGTCCACGGTGATGACCTTCGTGTGGAACGGCATTGGCACCTCTTGGCGTAATGCCATGAGGAGTCCACGCACGAACCGTATCATGTCCTGTCTGCCGATGCCGTTCATGATGCTCTGTATTGGAAACGCGTTGTTCTTCACCCATCTCCCGATCTTCCCATTATACGACTCGAACACGTACATCCAATACTCGCGAACCGGCCCGAGGTCAAACATCTGATCGACCGTGTGCGAAAGCAAGTGCGTGTTAAGTACCCACCAATGTGGTGAACACATTCCCCGAGTGCTCTCGATGTTCTCGAACCATTCTTGCAGGGCATATATCTTACCGTGGCGGGCCGGCCCGGGGCCGTAGCGTGTCACGCCGGGCCGAAAGCGGGCCGGGATTGGATCCGGCTGCGGGCCGTAGACGAACAGTGAAAATCTCAAAATTTTACGTGAAATTTTTGATTTTCATGTTTTTCCCATACTTAAAATTGGAAAAATTCGCCTGCGGCGGGCAATTTTCGAGACGGGCCGGGCTGGCCGAAACCGGGCCTGAAAGATTTGCAACTGCGGGCCGCAAAATCTTTTGGAAGATATATGCTCTGC
>LGRX02004120.1:0-14138 GCA_001247695.2 Cymbomonas tetramitiformis | reverse complement strand
GCTGTAGACAACAGAGGGACAAGTCACAAACGGAGATGGCTTGAAGTTTCTAAACCGAAGTGCTCCTTTTCGGCGGTAACGTTACTAGTTCAGACGGCCTTTTTCTCTCACCGTGCATACAACTGTTACCAACCATGCTGCGTTCTCGCCAATCCAGAGCGGTTGTAGACTAGTCACGGCATAAATAAAACACAGAGTAAAATTTGGTTATGGGCCTTCCAGCAAACCTCACCAGATGCAACGTGCTCGCGAGAGGGCTCTCCTGACAAGCTTTGAGGGCAGTGTGGGGCTAATTCTTGACGCACGAGACGGACTTGAAAGGCAGAGGCCAGCTATTATTATTACTATTATTATGTGTTGGATGATGTGAGGCGTATGCACAATCCAAAGATGACAGTCAACACTAGGCGTACATATCTCACGAGAAATAGTTTGAGACCGCACTGCTGTGCGATAAGCAGCTGCGACAACCGAGGGAGGCGTAGGAGAGGCTATGCATAAGACAATGCCAAAAGTGGCGAAACCAGGCGTGGCAAAGACCCATACTTCCCAGTGCACAACCAAGACTGGGGAAGCGAAAGAGGCAACGCACCGCCTTCAAGGCTGCTCGCGGCCTCTGTGAGCGTCTCAGAAAACTTGGTGAGGCCGGCAAGGAACTCCGCGGTGTGCTCCTCAGAATTCTTTCCCCACGACTTCTGCGCTTCTAAAATAGGCAAGTACAGCTCAGAGAGCAGGGCTCGGAACGAAGCAAGTGCGCTACCCACGATTTCCCCACAAAGAACGTCTTGCTCTACCGTCTTATCTTGCACCCCTTTGGGGTTGTTGCGCAGGAAATATACCGCTTTGACATCCATTTTTTCCACCTGAAGGAGCGTGTGCAATAATCAGTCGGTATCCCTGCTGTGCTGGTCAGTGATAGGTGACCTTTACTACAACCAAGTATCTAGACACCATCTCGAAGTCGGGAGCATCAACGGAGCTGCCTGTACGGTTCACTGTTGCGCTTCTCTCCCCATTACTGTAAGCGATAACGCGATTTTTCACTTTTTGTTTCGTAGTCTCGCCAATTCTTTGTTACCCACCACACCTCGGAAGATAGCAGAGAGGCAACAGCTCGTCGAGATGCAAGAACCAACAGTTCCCACAGATGAAACCCCAGGGAACCAGACCCTCACCTCTCCACTGGTCCAAAATAGCTTCTCCTCTGAGCCTCCGTCGGGTGTCTGCAGGCAACAAGGTAGGTGAGACCATGCACGGCGCTAGCTGAGAGAGCAAAAGTATCGTTTTAAATATTTGTGGTCCCATGTCACGCTTCAAGTTGACGGTGCGAAAAAAGGAAGCGATGTGGAAACATGCAGGTTTGGGCACAAACATTGCTGGCAGTAACAACTCTTAGGAGTGCTATGCCTTAATCACAGAAGTCAACATAAAGAGAAATACCTGGAAATCCGTAGACAGGAACTATCCGTTGCTCTAGCGAAGGTCAAGGAGGACAAACCGTGTTGGGTCAAAAAGCCCTCCTACACGTGCACCGGGGAAAGAGGATTGCAACGGACTAACTCGTCGAAGTCTGGGGGGAGCAGAAAATCAAACCTGAAAGTAGAAAATGAGCTTGGGCTCGCCATCTTGATGAAAAAATTCGTCGCACTTGGTGACCCATGAAGCACTGAACGGGGGTAGGCAGAAACTCGTTTTAGAAAGTCGGACAAGCCACAACTGAAACGTTTGAGAAGGCCTAAAATGAAACTGCAAATTGGTAAATATCCAAAGTGAGTTTCCCGTGACTTAAGCCTCGCGGAGGCGGAAGATGCTCTGGCCGAACATGCCAAACGACTCGCAAGCATCTGTGCATAATTGAGTTGTATTTGTTTGCACGATGTGCTGTGTGCGTCACTGTTCCTCACGTCTAATGAAAAAATGGGCATTAAAAAACGCTAGGCCTTCCAGCAGGTGGGCCGGAGAGGGACAAACTTGATTTCGGCCTCTATCGATTCAATAGGCTTTTTAAATGACTCCGCAAGCTGCAAGAATTCAAACCAAACAAGATAATTCAGCGTCAAGATTTCAGTCACAAGACACGCTAGGACTATTTCTATAAAATTCTGTATGTGGAGTCGTACGAAGACAGAGTGACACGGAACGCTCAAAGTTAAGGACGGGACACTGAAAGCGGGAAGGAGGCCAAGAGGTTGCCGCGGGCCCGCGGGTGCCGCGAAGACAGTGGGGCGGAATGTTTTCAATAGCGATTAAAGGGTTACGTGCCTTTGCCACAATCCATCGATGTCTTCCATCCATTTTGTAATGGTATTCTTATTTGCTATGCAACGACTGTGTCAGTCAACTCAACATTCTAAAAGAGCTGAAAGGTCATACTTGAAAGCTGTTTGGCGCGGCTCGATCTTTCCACCTACATAAAAACCCAGATTAAGCGAAACTTATTTTTAAGTTCCCTACACTTCAACTACGCTGGCCATGCAAGGACAGTCAAGAACACCAGAAAAAGTGGAGCAGCTAAAGGTCAAGTTAAGACAGCAGATTATGGAGAAAGAGAGGAAATTTATTGGCTACGCACCGACCCGAATCTCAACGTATGCGACTGTAAGTCAAGCTCTACACTTGTGAAACAACATGGAAGACGAGACCTGCTTCCAGGTTTTTTTTGTCTTTCACGGGAGTCTCGTTCGTGAAGACTTTGTAACCCTTGCAAGACTTTTGGAGCATGCAGGCCGGTGCGGTGTCTGTCGATGTCGTATGACGTGCGTGTTGCTGCAGGCGATCGTGATGTCTCTCGTCTGATCGTGATGATGAGAGCAGAAACTCGACGCACGCCAAGCGAACGGAAGGCTCCAGACTCCAGACGCAGACCACCCGACCGCGAAAAAATGGTGTCACAGTAACCCGGTTACTCTGGCTTGCCAGAGGTTACGAGCTTCGGCCGCTGCGCGGCCGATCGCGCGATTCTCGACAGACAACAATGGAAAGCAGCTCGTAACCTCTGGTTCTTTTCGTGTTTTGGCCTGAATTTCGCTACCTTTTCCTTCCAGAAAACCTACGCGAACCGCGGAAACGCCTGTTTTGTATGCTTACTGTATACTGAAAAAAATGCAACTGTTACCGCGCGCAACATATAATATTCAGCTATTAGGACAGTTCGTTGATTAAGCGGTCCACGATATACTGAAACCTCGAGGGTGCTCCTTAACATCCCCATGAAGTTCCTTTCTGGCTCGACTTACTCTGCTTGATGCGACGAGTTGGGGTCGCTGAGAAATCAAGCGATGGGCAGCAATGGAGGTGAGGATTTCTTTCAGCGGTTCCTTAACCTGAATACTTTAAGTTTTTCGAACGTATGGGGGGATGTTTGGAGATGTCTGAAAGATATTTGGGGTGCAATATGCGTGCAGGCGCGTTGGTGATATAGAATTGTTGAATCTCGAACTCGTATAACTTGAGCTGTGGGACAGGGATGGAGGTGCAGATTTTTTTCACTGGTTCGTTATGCTCAGTACTTTGCGTTTTCCGAACGTATGGCGGGATGTTTGGAGATGCCTGAAACGTATTTGGGGTGCAATATGCGTGCAGGCGCGTTGGTGATATAGAATTGTTGAATCTCGAACTCGTATAACTTGGGCTGTGGGACAGGGATGGAGGTGCGGATTTTTTTTCAGTGGTTCGTTATGCTCAATACTTTGCGTTTTTCGAACGTATGGCGGGATGTTTGGAGATGCCTGAAACGTATTTGGGGTGCAATATGCGTGCAGGCGCTACTGCGGTATATAATGGGCGCATTAGACACGACTATAACTTGAGCTGTGGGACAGGGATGGAGGTGCGGATTTTTTCCAGTGGTTCGTTATGCTCAGTACTTTGCGTTTTTCGAACGTATGGGAGGATGTTTGGAGATGTCTGAAAGGTATTTGGGGTGCAATATGCTTGCAGGCGCGATTGCGGTATAGATTTGTGAAGTGTGACTGACACACCCAAATCTTTAGCCATGAAACCGCGATGGAGGTGCGGACTTTATCGAAGGGTTCCTTATGCATATTACTTTGAGTTATGCATACCTATGGGGGTTTGTTTTGAGATGCCTAAAGGGATTTGGGGGTGTCCTATGACCACAGGAGCGAATAGAGACAATTGAGATATGTAACTTCTAGAACTTCAACTTGAATAGTGGAAACGTCACATAAGGTGATATTTCTGCCTCTAGTCCTTATCTAGCGTGTACAAAACTAAAGCACTTGCGCGTGCTATAGCTTGCTTGTGACACGTTTGTAATCTTATGTAGGCATGAAAACCCTAGGTGGAGAACAAGATGATAATGTTTGAGTTATAGAGTAAACTGAATATATTGTATAATATATAAAAGCCAAAGTATGGCCTATGCTTGTGTGAAGGGCTGCATGGGGAGTTAAGATCATTTTTCAAAAGTAGATTTGGACAACCGAGCCGCCCGTGGCGGGCATTTTGGTGCGTGGGGGTAGGGGTGGCGCCAGCAGCGCCTAGATGCAAATTGTTGGGGAACTGATCTGATACAGGGTCGAAGACAGGTGGAGCTGTGCATATGAATGTGTGGGGGGCTGCATGGGGAGTTAGGAGCATTTTTCAAAAGTAGATTTGGACAACCGAGCCGCCCGTGGCGGACATTTTGGTGCGTGGGGGTAGGGGTGGCGCCAGCAGCGCCTAGATGCAAATTGTCGGGGAAGTGATCTGATACAGGGTCGAAGACAGGTGGAGTTGTGCATATGAATGTGTGGGGGGCTGCATGGGGAGTTAGGAGCATTTTTCAAAAGTAGATTTGGACAACCGAGCCGCCCGTGGCGGGCATTTTGGTGCGTGGTGGTAGGGGTGGCGCCAGCAGCGCCTAGATGCAAATTGTCGGGGAACTGAACAGAGTTTGAACACAGCAGGATCTGATACAGGGTCGGAGACAGGTGGAGCTGTGCATATGAATGTGTGGGGGGCTACATGGGGAGTTAGGAGCATTTCTCAAAAGCTGATTTGGACAGCCGAGCCGCCTCGGCGCAGGGTGATAGGTTTGGGTTTGTTGATCAGGGAGCTGAGGATCAGTCATCATGCAATATACCATCTTGTAGCGGTGCATGTCCCTATCAGTTTGACATATCGATGGCTCCAGGGGGCTTTTTGAGCCGTCGGGACGGTCTATTTAGGCTCGGAGGGTAGGGTTAGGGGCAGTTTCAGCCAGCGTGTCATCAACAGTGTGATGACAGGTTTGGGTTTCAGGATTGAGATGCTTTAGTGGGTTTGTCACTGTAGGTTCGGCGTGACGCACAAAAGGGTGTTATGGAGGTGCATCACGACTTCCTTCATGTGGTCACCATGGGCATGTGGGCGGCCGTCATCGTGGAGTGGGAGCGGCATGTGAACGCGGGGAACGGTGGGGAATGATTGTAAGCATTCAGGTGATCAATAATCATATTTTGATGTCGGGTATCCACAGTGTGTTTTTGATAGGGAGATAGGCAAATGGCAACATGTGAGTGAGACTGTGTGGTTATGTGTTTGTCTCAGGTACTACGGTATGGAGGATGCGACATTACAAACAGAGTTAATGGGATTCGTGAATACAGACATGTTCGGGCATTCAGAGTTCCGACCGCCACAAAAGGAGATCTGTACATCTGCCTTAGCACAGCATGACCTTTTAGCGGTGCTAGCCACTGGATCTGGGAAAAGGTTGTGCTACCAGTCGCCTGCGATTTTATCACGAGGGGTGACAATAGTTGTTCAGCCGTTACTAGCCCTGATGGAGGATCAAGTGCGTAGTTTAATAGAAAAGGAAGTGCCAACCGTTATGTTCACGGGCGGTTGCTCGAGTAATGAGAAGAGGGCGATTTTACATGCTTTGAAGGAGCAAACGATTAGAATTTTGTATGTCACACCGGAGTCATTGATGACGGACACGGAGCTGCGGGCGGTATTAAGTGCTCTACATGGGTCGGGCCACTTGGCTAGATTTGTTATTGATGAGGCTCATTGTATCAATCAATGGGGGCATGATTTTCGCCCAGAGTATGGCCGCCTGGGAGAGCTTCGAGATACATATGGAGGTGTTCCCTTCAGTGCGTTCACCGGCACGGCGTCAAAAAAGACGACAAAAGATATCATTAAAACGTTGAGACTAGACCAGGTTGACAAGTTCATGGGCTCTAGTCGGAGAACGAACTTGGATATTTCAATCATTGAAAAGAAAGAAGGGATGGTCATCGTGAACGAGGGTGAGGCAGCGGTATCGGAATCGTGGGCACAAGTTCGTAGTTTCATCATCGAACAAAATGAAAGAGATGGGACGGGAACATCGGGTATAGTGTACTGTAACACAAAGGAGCAATGTGAGAAATTAGCAACTTGGCTCATGACACAACAAATTCTAGCTGGATATTTTCATGGGGATCTGCAAGATTTCGAGCGGTCCGAGGTGTACATGAGGTGGATGCAAGGGGCGACCAAGGTAGTGGTGGCGACAACGGCTTTCGGGATGGGAATTGATAAAGCGGATGTGCGGTGGATTGTGCATCACTCAATGGCGCATTCACTTGATGGGTACGTTCAAGAGATCGGACGAGCGGGTAGAGATGGAAATGATAGCACATGTTTGTTGCTATACTCGGCACAAGATTTTAATGAGCTTGCTGCGTCCCTTACTAACGCACAAACACAGGATGTGGGTCATGAACGCTTGAAAATCATGAAGGAATATTGTGACGAGAAAAAGATGTGCCGCCACAAGAAGATAGCAATGTATTTTGGAGATGTGAACATCGGAAAGGCGAATTGCAATAGCAAGTGCGACATTTGCAGGGTAAGGGAACATACGACTTCAAAGAAAAGGAGAAAGACAGAGCCGGTAGTACCGACCACGGCGCGTAGCCGAAGTCAGAAGGCTAGAAAAAGTATGTAACTCGTTGAAGTGAACATTATCAATATCTATATGATTTTATATATCGACATGTCAGGTGAAATCGATATACGTGTCAACATATTAGCGCAACATCGCGGTTGATTCCGAAAGTGGGAGTGTTTGACTCCACTAGGGACCGGGAGGCGAGATACTTCATATGCTTAGAGATGAAATTTAAGGTAACCACCTGCATACTCGACATGGGGTGAAAATCTAGTTTGGAATGATGGTTAGATGATCGAAAATAGAGCATTCATTGAAAAGTTATGCACTTTGTAAGATTTACAGTTTTGCTGTCTGCCAGAGTTTACTGTAAAAATCTTGTTTCCAGTGTTTGTGAAGAGCCTGATGACTTTTTGACCCTGCTCCAAGCAGAACTTTTGCTTGTCTAACCACATTCTCGGAACTGTGAAGTTTTTGAAGCATTCGGAGAACCTTTTTTTTGGCCTCACGCGAAAAGTACCAGAGCCTCCGGTGTAATACAGGAAAATAAAAAAATCCTTAAAAAAGTGAAAAAATCGCGTCCGGAGGCTCGTGGTCTCAGCCAGAGTAGTAACCCGGTATAACATGTCTTATATAAGAGTATTGTTATTCACAATTCTGAATTCAGCATATTAATCATATACGATACTAGAGCTCTATAGCCATATTTCAGCATTTGGAGCATAGAGCATTGGATTATTGTCCTGTTGATGCATATAAATTTCATGCGAAAATCGGGGGGAGGGGGGAGGTAAATCTGGTCCGTCGATAATGTCTATGTGGTCACCATACTTAAGCATCTTGTCATCCCGACCAACCGTCGAAGTATTCAAATAAGACAAAGCCCTTAAGTATGGTGACCAGTTGGCATATCGACGGTCGAAAATCGGGGGGAGGGAATGCATCGGATAGGACAATCGAATGGTCTATGCTGTATGAACGGCCTTAGCGGGCTTAGTCTATCATCATAATTATATCAAATAAGTCTTAAGGGTAGGGGGTGCGCGTATTTTTGGGTATTTTCGGTATTTAATTTGTCGGTATTAATTCCAACATAGAGATTTTGACCTTGTGTGGAAAATATGTTATGAGTATGCCATTCATTTTGTGCCGGGGCATTCGTAGACCGCTAATATACTCAGAAGTTGTTTTTGTTTGAAAATGTAAAGGTACAATATTCTTTTTGCATTCGTATATCACTGGAACAGGGCCAGATTACGTAGGTGCTAACCCGTTCGTTACCGGATCCGCTGACGCAAGGAGCGGTATCGATATTCGATATTTTCGATACTATCGATTAATCGAAGTATTGCTATCGATCGATACCTTAAAAAACTATTATCGAAATATCAAATGTTGATTGATACGCTGACTTGACCTATCGAAATCTTGATTGCGGATACCTCATGAAACACTTATCGTTATTGATCGATGAGTTTAAAATACAAGTCCACCATCGGCGGTTATCGAAATATCGATATATCGATATTGGAACCCTGCTACCTGATTCTTTCATCGGCCCGTTTCTTGGGGGTGCAAGAGGCACGTGGCGGAGTCCTGGACGCTTGAAAATTGGTCGGCGCCAAGCGAAGGTCACACCACCGTGGCACCACCTCACCCCGAAGGTGTGAGTGGCAATCCCAGAGCAAGCAAACCCTAAAGCCTAAATGCCTATTCTAAAAATATTACGGTGGGTATACCCACCGTAACGCCAAACTTTGCAAGCTCGTACCGACCGCACAAGTAGGTTGCGGGGGTTAAACATGTGGATTTTCTGTGACCCAAGAGGTTGATTAGGACGGAAGACTTAATTTACACGACTCCGATAAGTTTTGGGCACATTACACAACCTTGAAGTTGGGGAAATAACGGTGGGCAGAAAACTTCGCTTACGGTGGGTATACCCATTCAACTCTATTTGCAGACTTCTGCAGCTTGGTATAACATCAAGATACTTATTTTTTCGATATGTACTTTGATTTTGGTATATAACCGACGTTCTTTTTGGTACAATATGTGCTACCACCTCGCAGACCTCCGACACTTGCACATTCAAAATCAGGTACTATGCACACCAAATATACTATATACACAGTGCATTCCGATGATATTAGGGTTTGGGTATTTGGGTTCGTTTGGCCCGTTATCAAGTCATTTCTGGCGCATGTGGAGGCTCCATAGAGATTCACGGGAGTGTCTAGAACAAGTTGGTCACTGGTGACATGCCGTGATTCGCACCCAATCATCGGTAATTATTGATATCCTTCGGGTGGGTATACCCACCGTAAGCACCTCTTACGGTGGGTATACCCACCCTTCGTAGAATAGGCATAAACCCAATGTCTGACGGAGATGCCAACTTTCCCCCCATAGGGGGGGGAGCAGTGGTGCACCTTTCTGTCACCCCTCGCCTGGCTGTCACTTGCAGTGCTGTCCGTGTCACTGTGTCACAGACTCTCGAACCCTAAAGTCTGCTCAACATTTGTTATTATCAACTTTAGACTTCACCAGCCTGACACGCCTGCCCTTTTCCGCTTCACAGTGACAGTCAATATATACATATATATCTCCTGTTCTATAAATGTCACTTAATCGTGTCAGAGTTCAAGGGACCATTGCAGCTAGCTAACAGCTGGCAAGATGCGGTGTCACTCTGCAAGATAATTGAGGCTAAGGTCTAGACTAGTTCACTCAACATGTCGGTTGCGATGTGGCCGCGTATTCACTAAGTGGTGGCGGCGGTGTTCTCGAAGATGTCGAGGGGCATCCAGACGACGAATCAACCAACTCCTGTGCGGTGCCAAAGCCAAAAGTAGCCTGGCACCACCAGAGCGAATGCGTCGATGAGAAGGGGTTGGGGAGGTGGAAGGTGAAAAATGCGGTAAGGGGGCGCGATAGAGCGCATTGGGAATGGCTCGAAAGGAACGATGGTGAGGGGCGAAGTGGGCGTGGCAACATCACCACACACCACTAGATGGTGAACAGGTGGGGTGCAAGGCGAGGGCGAAGGGAGTGGAGGGACGAAGTCGAAGGAGTAATCGAATATTCCGGTTCAGTGGTGGGCCCATAACCTACCGGAATGTCCCGGTTCAAGATATCGCATACCAAGAACCAATATAGATAAACTCATATAAGAAATAAACCCTAAGCTAGATATACCCGGAACGGTCACGAAGTCGGAACGGTCTCGAGTCTAGCTACCTGTGACACTCGGTGTGTCACAGCACAGGCTTACGGATCAGTCACGGTCCAGTGTTGGCTACCTAGGAATCTGTCATAGGGGCCTGCACCGGGAATCCCGGTCAGGGTTGCCTATACAGATTTCAGCAAGGAGTCAAAGCACTCGTTGTTGATGGCGAACGCGGTGGACTCGAGTTTGGTGCTTGGTGTGTAAGCACCACCAGGCACCACCAGACCACAGTCAAAGGGAAGATGTTGTCGTCGAAGCAAGTCCAGTGCATACCGAACTGCGGCCATGCGCGCACGCTGGCGTAGCGAGGCCATGATCTCTGCGGCCGCGAAATCTGGAAGGCGCGCCGATAGGGTTTCGTGGCGTAAAGGTAACTCCTCGAAAAATTAACCAAATCGAGCGATGGAGAAGTCAAATTGGGCCAGTTTTTGACGAGGAACACGGCGGTCACGTCAAAAATGCCGTAAGGTAAGTCAGTTTTCCGGCAGCAGAGGCGCTGCTGGCCAGAGCGTTGAAGGACGCCGAAGGAAGTAGCCGGTCAGGGTGAAGGAACAAGAGGGAAAGAGGGAAGTTTGGCCGAAGGAAATCGTGGAGAACCAATCTCGTTGACGGTAGGCAGCCCACGATGTGAAATAAGGAAATCGGTTGAGGTCAGTGCGCTCAAACCGGAAGGCAGTTAGAGGGAACTCTAGAATTAGCGAACAACCAAAGCGAGTCGATGCTTACCGAAACACCACTGAGCGTGAAGTGGGCCGATAACCTGATAGAAAAGGTGATATCGGGATACGTATATATAACAAGGGCCAGTATCGATAGTGCCGACTTCGCGACATATCGATAGTATCGCTACTATCACTATCAGTCGATCCCGTGAATTTAGCTATCGCGAAATATCACTATCAGTCGATCCGTCGCCTGCCACATATCACCATCAGTCGACTCGAATATGCGAACTATCATTATCAGTCGATTTGAACGTACACGACTATGCCATCAGTCGATTGGTCGGCGGATTTCGAGGTATCGATTTCGAATTCACGTGTCACCACTATCGTTCGACAGCAAGGCCATTTTACAAATATTATTACCTAGGCCGCCGTCACGCGACGACGCGAGGCTTCCCGTCACAAACCTTAGACAGTCTTGAGACCATAAAACAATCGTCAAGCACAGAGCCCGGCATCGATCATGCCTACACACAAGACGAACCCACGCAGGGGACAGAAGCGTCCACAAGATAATAGTGGAAGTGTAGAGTCCGAAACTCCAGGCTCAGGAAAACTTGGAAAAGATCGTCCTTTCGGCCGGTCGTCAAGGTGCAGGGTACCGGAGATGTCAAGCTAAATAACACGTAGTTCTGAGTAGTTGATATCCTTCGTTGACGTCGATATCCTGCGTGTGTGGGTAGCACTCACTGCGTAAGCCACTATCGGCACTATCGGTATGATTGAACTATCGTTGATTATTGGTTAAGTAATCGCACTATCACTATCAGTCAATGGTGAAACTTTCACTATCACTATCAATCGATAGTAACTTTCGTGAAAATCGGTATCAGTCGATTCCATAGCATTCTACTATCACTATCAATCGAGTTGGGCTTTGTAGACGATCAATATCAATCGATTCGAATTGTTGAGAAGTCGGGAAATATCGATCCCTTAAATCTCAGGCGATACTGGCCCTTGCTTGCTTTTTATAGTGTAGAAGTACGTGCTGGAAGTGACGCCCCGACTGTCATTCCTATAGTCAGGGTGTATGACTGTCACCGGTCCCGGAACCCTAGACCCCGAACATATAACGGGAAGACAGAGTATTATCCGTTTATCTATTCTGATTACCTCACACCGAATATACAGTCAAGCTGATATATTCAGCAGGTTTGGTACCATGCACGCTTATTTTACACTGCGACTTTGGCCATGATTGGCTAAACGCCGACGCTTGAGATGGGGTGAGGAACCCGCGCTAGAGAGGTTTTCGGTACGGGCGGCATGGCTCAGTTTCGGCAGCGCGGTTGATTGGACATGAGTGGGGTGCGCATTACGGCAACTTGATTTCGTGCAGTATCGTTGGGCTGGATTTTGTTGCTTCTGGTCGCTTGCACACCGTCCGACATTGATCATGTCCTTTCGTCCCACACGACCGCGTGCAATTTGCTGGAAACAGCAGCTCAGGCAGTGGGGACCCGCTGCCGACGGTGAAACAACGGATCACTAAACTCGGATATACAAACGATATATACCCGAGATGAGTGACACAGGCTGACCACCGAAGATGACATACAGGAATGACACTAGACTGTACGAACTAGTCGTAGCGTCAATTCCAGCATGGTCGGTCAATTCAGGAGATCAAGGGTAAGCCACCAGCTCAGAGTCCTTTCCAGTCTGACAGGTATGACACGTATGACATGTATGACACATATGTCATCGGTCATGATCCTGTATGGTATGACATGTCTGACAAGTATGACACGTATGACATGTATGACACATATGTCATCGGTCATGACCCTGACATCAGGGCTAGAACCCGTTACAGTTTTGGGAAATGTGACAGAGCATTGAGATATAAGTAAGCTCTGACTGTAGGTCAGGCTAGTGGACTCATTATTGTTTTGCTCTCGCAAGTACTAGGTGGCTGTTCGCGTGCCAGTGCTAGACTGCTAACGAACAGTTCCGCTCACAGTTTTGTACAATAATTCGTACTTTGTGGTTATTATACCGATCTTTGATGAATATATTTTACTGCTGTTTTTATTCTTTTTCAAAACAATAATGTCCTGCGCGGAGCGGCTTTTTATTTCAGTGTTAATTCGGAAGTAAAGACCCTTTGGCGAGAAGTCAGCAGCAGTTTGTGAGAGCGGATTCGGAAGTCAGGCGACTCCAGGGGTACCCACGGTGCACTGGCGGACCCTTCTTCTTCTCTAAACTTGGTGGTACTTGCACGGAAAAAGGTCACCGGCGACGGCGGCAGCGGATCAGCACTGAATTCACTGGTTGATGAGCGGCTTCCTCATATCCCGCGATCGTGCTCAGCCTTACCACCTTGTTCTACAGTGAATCCAGGGGCACCCACGGTGCACTGGCCTAACTGCGAACAGGTGTTCTTCAGTTAGAAGCTAATCAGCACGGCATGAGCTTGGGCGGCGGCAGCGACAGAGTGAAACAGCAGTGAATGACCACCTTGATGAGCTATTTTCCAGTGGTCTCTCCAGTTGACCACCTTGTCTGAAGTGAATCCAGGGACACCCCTGGTGTACTGGCCTAACTGAAAGGCAAGTGTGCGACCTGGGAGCTAATTAGCGGCGGCATCTGCCTGGGCTTACCAACTAGGAGCGGATCAGCAGTGAGTTGCTACCTTATGAGTGGACTTTCACCTTACGGTTTCTCTGGCAGTTCTACTTTGTCTGACGGTTAATCCAGGGACACCCCTGGTGTACTGGCCTAAACCTGAAGCAGGAGCGAGCTTGCCAGAGGGATAGCAGCGACATCAGCCCTGAAGGTGACAAGTGAGTGATTTTTATACACACTATTTACTGGTTTGTCAGAGGTGACTGGTGGATTCAGACCTAATTGAGTACTGGCCCAGCCTGGAGTGCTGTTGACCACTTGGGGATTCTCTGGTTCTTTATCATAATGTGTGTGAGAATTCTTTTATCTCTTCTACGGTACTTGTCAGCCGGTGAGGCCCTCATATCACCAGTGACCTTCTGAATGAGCAGTGGTGCTGCGAATCCAGGGGTGCTCAGCACACTGGCTTAGCTCCCAACTCTGTGTGGCAACTTTCTCTCTTGCTTACTGGACTGGGGGTGGACTTCCATGCCAACTCCCGTGCCCTTAATGAGCAGTGGTTCTGTGAATCCAGGGGTGCTCAGCCCACTGGCTTAGCTCACACCACTGCATATTTGCGCTATTCCTAGTGCCTTGGTGGAAGAAGTGTTGTCTTTATAGTCGCTGTGCTCTTGATGGACGTTGGCTTAGCTAATCCAGGGGTGCTCAGCACACTGGCTCAGCTCTAAGCCCTTCTTGCACGAATATT
>LGRX02004119.1:20210-46154 GCA_001247695.2 Cymbomonas tetramitiformis | reverse complement strand
TTGGCCTCTTTCGGAGAGGGACTTTTCCCTGGAGAACATCCAGCTATGCTTACTGGTTTGTTCTTATGGTGGAACTTGACAGAGCCCCATCCGGAGTAGTCGAGCGTCACAGGGGAAAGGGATCTCAGCCACTTCCCTCCAAGAACAATGTCTACTTTGATTCCCAAGGGGAGGACCCGCATCTGGACCACTTCTGAGTATGTTCCCACAGAAGTTTCTGCGGTTAGTTTCCCAAAAGCGACCTGCGAGGAAGTTTGGACGGATCCGTCTGCTAAAGTGACATTCAGAGGGTCTCCATTGTCCCTTACCGTAAGGTTGAGAAGATCAACACATTTGGTAGACACGAACTCTTCTGATGCTCCGGAGTCTACTAGCACTCTTACTCTACGTCCTTTGAGGCGGGCCCAGAATACTAATAACAGGGGCCCTTCATCATCTCGGGCTGAAGCCAGCTGACTGCCGTGGTCCCAGATAACCTGACCGTCCCTTCTCAGATGGGCGCACAGAGCGTTGCGGGCATTCTGGTGTATTTTGGGTGAGGCTGGTACCCGCTTCTGTCGCCGCGAGGTGGCAGAGCTGGGGGCTGCGGACTGGGCTGAAAGGGGAGGTCCGAAATACCATCCTCCTTCCTCTTCTTCTCTTTGGCGTAAGGCTTGCAACTTCTTTCTCACTGCTTCTGCTCTCACCCTTCGCTGCTCTCTTCGTAGGGTGCGACTCCCTACTGCAAGGGGATAGGAAAGAACTTCGGCACACGGAGAAATGGAATTCTCCGGCGGGGTAACTGTCACGCACTGGGCTTTCGCAGCGGGGTCAGGATCATGAATTGGAGAGGTCTCGAGGTTCGCAGCACCCGATAGGGGGATGTTTCTCTTGGGCAGTTCCTCCTGCTCTACTCCTTCAGGGATGATGGCCAGCCGTTTTCTGGTTCTGGAGGTCCATTGAGCTTGCAACTCCTTATCAGGGGTTTCTGCGATGCTGGCTAGGATGGTAGGTTCGACTGCTTCCTGAATGGTATTCAAGGGGGTTGGAGTAATAGGTAGGGTCATGGCCGCAGACTGAAGATGGGAACGCATCATCCTTTGCGTCAGATTCAGCTCATCCAGGTCTTCATCATCTTGCGACGAGAGCCCCAGAATCTGTGGCTTGGATGAAGGAATTTGGACTGCGAGATAATCCTTTGCGGAGGAGGGAGTAAGAAGATAGTCCTCCGGTAAGGTTTCTTCTGGCGCAGGAGTTGCTATGGGACTGGGACTGGCCCGTTGGGCGGCAGTCACTTTCTCCGCTTCCTCTCTCTCTCGCTGCCGATACTGATGTACCCGAAAGAGACTACACCAGGTGTCCGGGATTCCTACGTCTCCGCCGGTGCCGGGAATGGTCCCGCACTCAGTTTCTAAGGTTATGCAAACTGCTTCCTCGGTAGCTGTCAGGTTCAAGGAAAGATGACCGTGCCAGCGGTTCCACCGACTGCGGTATCTCTTCCAACCTTCGGGTACCCACGAGTCTACCTTGGCGTGACCTTCGGAGGTCAGGGCTGCCACCGCCACTTGCTCTGGGTGAGTGAGTTCTCTCCAGGCCCTCACTCTATCCTCTATGGAGTCTGCACTCTGTCCTGGAGGCTTGTCTCCTAGTTGTTGTACCTCTACTTCCAGAGCTGCTTTCTCCCTTACGGACTTGGGGGGTCGAGGTCTGGCAGACCGTTTGCGGTGCGTCTGCTGCGAGGGCGCAGAACTGGGGTACTCTCGCGAAGACTGCCACTGGGAAGGGCATGCAGCCGGTCGGGAAGATGACGGAGGAACCTCAGGGCGAAGTTTAAAAGGTGGTGCGGGTTTGACTGACGCACTCCTCTCCTCCCCACTGTCGTCGTGGGGTTCCTTCCGAAGATTCTGCTGTCGGACTTTTCCCTGAATGCGCTCTCGCAACTCCTGCATACGCAAGGCTAGGGGCCGTCGGGGCACCCGATGGCGGGGAGGGCGTTTCCAGGGGGGAACAGTTGCAGCTGACTGCGAGTGTAATAGGTCTGGGTGATTAGTCTCCCATTGCACCTCCTCTGTGATGACAGGAGAGGGACCTTCTGCTGAGTGTGAGCGGTCAACGCTGAACTGCTGAGGAGGTTGCGCAACCTCCTCAGGTCCTAAGCGTGTTCTCCGCTTCCTTCTCCCAAGATTTATTATTGGGTCATTCTTCTGTCTCCTTCGACGGTGTCGGGACTCGCGGTGATGGGTCCGGCGATCCTCGTCGGTGGACAGGTTGGAGAGATACAGGGCCTCATCCTCGAAAACGGGTTTCCTTTCGGGGGGGGCTCTCCTGTTTCTCATCCAGATCCGCTGGCTCGTACCAGGTGTCGCCTATTTTAATTCCGCGTTGCCAGGTGCGACCCCATCCCTGCGGCCGCAGGAAGTCTATGCCTATGGGATTCTGGGGTCCGCGCCTTTTCTTGGCGAACGCGGTCGCCTGGGGCCAGGGACGATTACCTAGCCCCAGCGTACGGCGTTTCACTGCCGGGGGTCCTCCTCTTCGGATTCCGCAGAGGACGTCTCCGCGGGAGACGCTGCGGACGCCTCCCCGGCTTGAAAAGCCTCCAGGGCTTCAGCCTCATCCTCTAAGTCCTCCATGTCTGCTTCCAATGCTGCTACCTGAGCCTCGTTCTTAACTCTCCGTTGGGCCAGTCGGTTGGGGGCATCGGCCACCCACTGACGCTTGCGCTCCTCATGCGGACAGTCTCTCCACAAGTGGTTTTCCGCGCCACAGACGAAGCACTTTCGGGGGGGCCGAGTTAGGCTCGAGGCTCCAGTGACAGCGTCCTGAGCGCGGAGGTCTGCAGAGTGGGGCTCCTCTCCTTCATCCTCTGATTCCTGAACTGCGTTCAGACGGGCTGGCGTCCTTCGTTGAGAAGTATTCCACGAACGGCGCCTGTTGCCCGAAGTGTGGACGGGGGAAGGGGAAGGCGCTGCTGGCAGGCGGGAGAGCTCGCTTTTCTCCAGTTTGGTGGCGACTGTGATCACGTGCTGAAGAGCTGTGGATCCAGGGTGGCGAGCTTCCCAGAGGTGAGGCTGGATGATGTCCAGTCCATCCTCTGTCAGTCTGTCCATTACTGCCTGTTTAAGATGCAAACCTGACCAGTACTGGTACAGCATCTGGTTGACAGGAATGGATGGACATCCTTTCACTGATCCTGCTAGGAGCTCCGTGACATCCCACCATCCGGTGAGGCGGGTGCAGAAGAGACGCGCTGACTCCTCGCGACGCTGAGTCATCCGGCTGACCATTCCCGCAAGGCCCATTAAGGCAGTTTCATCAAGGACGCTGCGGGCCACATCTGCTAGAAAGGGGGGGAGCGCGTGGTAGCGGAAGGCCCAGGCCTCCTCGTCCTTCATGAGCCCCCCCTGACGCAAAAAGGTCAGGGAGCGCTTCTGTAGGCGCTGGATTGCTACCTCTTTCAGAAGTTCGGGCATAGTCAGGATGGTAGCCCCTAGTTTGTAGGAACTGGGGCGATGGAGAGCAAAGCTGACTATTCCCCGCTGCACTAAATAAGTGAGTGCCTCAGTAAAAGCTGGTAGAGCGGAGATGTCTTCTTGCGCTGAGAGTAGAGTTTCCTGAGCAGGATACCACGGGAGTTCCTTCACCAGTTTGATGCAGTCGCTCACCGTTTTTGACTCGGTGTGGACTGTCCTGGCATCGACTTCTCCCATTAGGTCAGCCCATCCGGGTCGCTGACTCATGTTCGGGATAGTCATCATTCCTGGGGGGTGCTCTTTATCCAACTCTGAGAGTCCTGCGAACCTGACCTCTTGTGAAGGCTTGGATGCAGGTTCAGGGTCCTTGCGAGCCGACGCTGGGACTTGCTCCTTGGACAGGGAACGGAAGATATATTCCTCCGAGCCTGAGAGGGCGGCCCATACCATGCGGCCGAACTCTTCGTATTCCTCCATCTCAGATTCCAGCGTGGTGGGAGGAATGTTAGCCCACACATAAGCAGGGTAGCGACGGTGTCTGGGCCCTACGCGACTTTCCGCGGTCCGGCGCGCGCTTTCCGCTTGGTCCTTTTTGACGCAGAGCGCGAACGCTTCTCCTTGATCCAGACCTTCCAGCCGCAGTGGGGTGCGTACGGGTCCTTGCGCTGCGAGGTCTCGAATGTTCAGTCCGATGTGACTCAGGGTCGCCCAAACTCGCTCTAGGACATTGTCCTCTTTTCCATGAGACGAACTGGTGGGAAGGCGATACTTGGACGGACTGGTGCTACCGGGACTGGTTGTAATGATCCCGGAGCGCGTGAGCCATAGCGTATCTCCTTCCAGAGTCCACACAATGACATCTTGTCGCGACTCGCTATCCGCCAGATCCGAGGCTGGAGGCGATGGTGGAGGAGATGTCTTGGAACCGGAGGAAGAGGACGACGGCGGACCGGGGACTGAGGCGGCAGGTTCCAGGGGGCCGGGAAGGGCCAGTGCGGGTTGAGACCCGACATTGGAAACTGACCCGTCCGTGGTGGGGGCTCCAGACGCAATGGATTGCGACTGCAGGGAGGCGAGACTCAGTAAAGAGAGTTTGCGCACTTCCTCCTGCAGTGCGGCGAGGATGTCCGAGGTTGACTGGGAACTCGTGATGGTTCCTGCTGGCGGCTGAGTCCCAGAGTCGCCTAGAGTGAGGAGCGGAGGAGCTTCCCTCGGTGCGGAGGTGTGGTCCGAGCTGTCATCCGGTGAGCGGAATGTCACAGGGATAGATGTGGACTGACTCGTTTGTGATATGCTCTGACGCCGTCGAGCGGCTCGCGATAGGCGCGGAGGAGCCAGCTCCGGGTCTCCAGTGGATGCACTGCGAACTGTGTAAAACCGACCTGATGCGGCAGGAGGGGCTCCGATCCTGGCAGGCGCCGATTCCACGCCGGATTGGCGATCCTGGCTCTGTGCCCTATCCCTTGGTGGATGCCCTATAGGCGTTTCCACTGGATCCGCAAATGAGACTCGGACTTCCGCAGGTACAGATGGGGTGGCGGGCTCAGGGGATCCTCCAAACAACGCACCTCTCCGAGGCGCCTCCTCCATTGGGCGACGGCCGCGAGGGGGAGAGTTGGAATAGCGGAAGACGCCACCAGACCGCGTTAGGCTTAGTTCCGCGATGTCCGGGTCGATCAGTTCTCGCGAAAGGGAGTCCGCGATGTTGGAGGTGATCTCTCCAGCGCGTCCACCTTCGCCAGACTGCATCGGGCGAGCATGTCGCCAGTCAGCGACGTCAGACCGTGATGGCGCAGGAGAGCCCGTAGAATGTCCGCGACGAAGTTGCCTGACGATGGTGGTGGCCGAGGCGGAGTAGTCGGACTGGCCACGGTCACCATGCCGGTACGGGGTCGGTACAGCTCCGTGATCAGGATCGCGAACCATTCCTCCTCCCCAGGTATGAGCTCGGAGGAGGGGAGGACCTTCGCCAGCCTGGTGGCGGGCGCGATGGTTCCAGCCGCCATCCATGATGTCGGGTACCACCGCGTCATCCGCCACGTCCTCCACAAGGGTGTTCTCCTGCGGGAGGAACTCTGGCGCCAATGGTGACAGCGACGACGAAGGCGGAGGCATGACTCCCCGGGGTGGAGAGCTGGTACCAGCGAGGCGAAGGCGCGGGAATTGGGATTGGCGTCGTGCAGGCATTTTCCTGATACATCACAGAGGCACCCCTTGACTCAGTCCCATGATGTCCAAGGAGTGAGATATGTCAGCGTGGGAGCTGGTAGACATACAGGGAGAGACAAGAGGATGTTGCCTCTGAGAGATAGGAGAGGGAGGTTTTGTTTGAAAAAGAGGTGACGGTTGGGCTTCTGCTGCGAGCGTCATAAGCCCCGAGGTCATAGGTTTGACAAATGCGGTCCCAATTTGAGAAATGTTTAATCCTATCGGTGTAAAAAGAATATTTTTGATACTGGAGCTCCTTTTTGACAAGTTTGGATTTTTGTCGAATTTCAGGGCAGCTGCTGTAATTTCCAGGTAGGGGGTTACTCCGGGCTCGAAAGACGTTCTAGTTCCAATCCTTATATTCGTCCGAGACTTCCCAAGACGATTAGTGTCTGGAAAGTTCTCCAAAAGGACTTAGAATATTTTTTTGAGTCTTGCATGAGCTTCCAATCAGCAGATGCACCTACGGCCTGAGGCTACGACACCAGAAACGGGCTCAATCTACGTTTCGAGAGCTGTCGGGGATTGTCGTAAGAGCTGAGACTGACTCCAACCTCTACGTGGTGTAACCACGATAAAGGTAGGTCTGTCGACACAATATTTCTCTCCGTCCATTGTTCCATTGGGGTTCCGAGGGCTTCATCCGGTCGTTTTGAAATTCCTCGTGCTCCAGGGACGGTTGTGAGACGAAACGTCAATTCACGGTTTTCTTGGCCGAATCAACGTTTGAGGGTGAACGACCACAAAAAAAGTTTAGTCTAGTATAACTATTTTCTTATTTTTGTGTCGCAATCTCCGTTCAACACTCTCTAGGGCGCCCGAGAAGTGTCGGGGAAGTCAGTAGAGAGGACCAGTCGTGACGACATACGGGGAAGGGGCTTGCTCCGTTAATCCGACGTTTCCAAGGGAAGTGTCCCTTGAAAATTGAGGGTAAGGAAACATATTTTTATAATATGTATTCGTAAATTCCTTAGGAAAGTCCTCCTGAAACCCATGGTCGAGACGAGCTTCCGACACTTCCTGTTTGGTAACGACGTTTCGGGAGATAAATATCTAATTTCTGGAGCTTCCTCCTGCTGCCTCCCGGGATCCGATCAGGTTTTCTGAGGTGACACCATATTCGGGGAAGTTCGAGGAATATTTTGTCACAGAAAAAGGTCCAATCCGGTGTCCCGATCTCCTGAGAGCGATCTTTGAAATCTCTCAAAAGTGTCGCCCTGCTTGTAACATCAGCTTAAGCTAATTTCTGGGAGTCTAATCCGTCTTCCTAACCAGCCTAAAGCCAAGTTTTGTATTACAAGGCTCAAAGCTAAGTTGGTTAGGAGTCCAAAACCGTCGAGCAAGGTGCTTCTAACGGTGGGGAAGTTAATCTCCGGGGATGCTGAATTTCTGGAATAATTCCTTCGTTCCGGGTGTCGGGAGTCCGTGTCCACATGTCAGTAAAGGGCTCTAGGGCTCCATGGCCCGTCAGTGGGGTCCGAATCTTACATATTCCGAAACTGTCCAATACTGATAAGATCAATCTCAATCTAAAAATTGCTGAAATCGGTCATAATCTCACTTTTTGTAAATTTCCTTTTGTGGGTTGACCAGTGACTCTGAGTAGCCGTTGCAGATTGAATTGGGAGTTTGGAGGTAGAATCTCTTGACATGCTAACCAGATTGTAGTCCCAAGTAGAAGAAAAGAAGACAATTCACAGAAAGCAGCAACAAGACGACAAATTAGTTCAGAATTGGCAGGGTAAGCAATAGCAAGCCACCCCAAGAATTGGCATCTTGGGGCAGATAAGGCAGGGTCAGGCTGATGGGACAGCCTGGGCACGTTCTAATTACCAGTTGAACAAGTGTACTTCGGACGGTTATCAAATACAAAGCTCTTTTTACTACTCTTCTTGAGGTCAGGCAAGAATCACCACTTATCAAGTTATCTTATCTTATATGCAAGTCAAACTGAGTTATCCACAGAGTTGTTTAGCACAGAAAATTGTATCTCTAAAACAGAAATAATTATTGACTTCGAGAGCCATACTCATATACTCTCTCATCAATTGTTGTTCTAGAATCTGTCCTTCAACTCTGCACCAATCACAGCTCACTAATGACAGGGCCTACATTCTACTCCTACATTAGTGATCTCTGCCGGCCAATCCTATCGCGCCATACTACTCAGTCTTGGCCCTTTTACGACGGGGCGCTTCCTCAGGGTCACTGTCGTCATCAGAGCCCCCGTCGGCAGGATTCGTGGTCAGCTTCCTGTCCTTGATGTCCTCAGACTGGTCAGGCTGCCCAGGACCGTGGATGCTCGTCTCGAACTTGTTGGCATCCGTGGGTGTTTCCTCGGCAGCCACCTCAGCAGCACCAGCTCCACCCTCCTCGTCATCATGAGCATCAGGGCTGGTGGGACTGTAGCAAGGATACGAGATGTCACTCAGAATGTCATCCAGGTCGGGTGGGGAATCATCCACCCCCGGGAGCATGACCGCCTCGTCCGGCTCCTCTTCCGGCTCAGGCGTTGGCGCCTCGAACACATCTTCCAGCTCCGGTGACCGTGGTCGGCGCCCCGTATACGGGATGCCGCGGTACGGCTCGTTGGCCGCCAAGTTGGACGCGCGGATCTCCTCGATCTTCCTGCGGAGGTCATTCTGCCACGCGATCCTTTCCCTCATAGAGTCGCGGGCCTCTTGAATGACCTCTCGCGTAGCAGCCAACTGCTCGCTCACTCGCCGGTGCTGCTCATTCAGCATCCTCTGGTTATACCAGGGGCTGATCCGCAGTCCCGTCTGGCGGCGAGGTAGCCTGGGCGCGTGTCCCGCCCAAGGGGTGCCACCGGCGACGCCACCGGGTACTGCTGGAATGGGAAACTGCTCCTCGGGCGAGTGCTCTCTGGTCGCGGCCGAGGGAGTCGCCTCCCCAGCTCCAGCTGCGGTAGTCAGCTCTGCTGTCGCGGTCACGCCCGGCCCTCGAGCAGAAACCCTGTGCGGCACCAACTGCTTGCGCCCACGCTTCCCGCCACCGCGGAAGGCTCCTGTCACAAATTGCGCAAATATAGCCAAAAGTGCAGCCCTCCCCCTGCAGTATTCCGTCAGTTATTACAGGCCGTGGTTGAACGCGCGGAGTCGTTCAAACCGCACTAAGATATCCAATGTGCCAGGGGCACTACGTGCTGAAATCTGTATAGGCAGCCCTGACCGGGAGTCCCGGTGCAGGCCCCTATGACAGATTCCTAGGTAGCCAACACTGGACCGTGACTGATCCGTAAGCCTGTGCTGTGACACACCGAGTGTCACCGGGTAGCTAGACTCGAGACCGTTCCGACTCCGTGACCGTTCCGGGTATATCTAGCTTAGGGTTTATTTCTTATGAGAGTTTATCTATATTGGTTCACTGACTGTCTGATATCTTGAACCGGGATATTCCAGTAGGTCGTGGACCCATTCCACGCTATATTCCACAGCTAATTTGGCCATGATTGGCTAAAACAGCCGCTTTGAGAGGTGGTGCGCAACGGCGCGTTTGGGTACGAGTGGGAAGTTTGAGATGAGCAGTTTGTAAGTGCGTCTTTGAGCCGCCGCTATGGGGATTCGACCTGGACCGGGCTTCGTTGGCGCAATGTCCTTTTACGGTATAGTTCTTGCCTTGGCCCAGCATGCTACCGCTTCTTGGGCTGGTGTCTGCAGCACCTTCGACCTCGACGGCGTCTTCCAGTGCCCCTCGCTCGCATGGCTCTACCGCTCCTTACGCAACTGAGACGTCGCATTTTCCCCACGCCATTACCCTTACGCGCCCCAGCGTACCACCTCCCATCAGGCTTTCAGAGATATGGTTGTTCACACACGTGCGAGGAGGTCCCTCACGAGGGACTCCGACATTGACGCCTCGTTGAGGGACGCGTCTGTCAACCACGCCGCGGTTGCGCCGGTTGACTTGACCGGCTACGACACCGACGACTACGAGGATTTTGCAGACGGCAACTTCGCCGTCAAGCCGCGGGCTCCGGCCATCTCGGCCAATCATGCGTCAGAGCCCGCAGCCCGCGTGCCTGAGTCTGGTGGTGCTTCCCGCACCTACGGATGTGGCAAGCCGCCATGGGGCTTCCCCGCGCACGCGGGCCCGTGGGGGTTTCCTTACTTTATCTCCCTCATTCTTTTCATCTCGATCATGGGTGTGGGGGCTGCCGCCTACACGGCGGCCAATGACATCGGCTCTGTGCAGGTATCGGGTCGGGCTGCACCGCAGCCTGTGCTGTGCAGAGGGGATTTATGCATCTACCCTGGTATTTCCGAGCTGGACCCCGTCACTATGGATGCAGTACTGCACTCCCTGGGTGCTACGACGGTGGTTCACCGGCCGCCTGACCCACTGGAGAGCAGTGCTGCAAGCTACTACCGTGGACATTGTGGTGACGGTGCCCCTCTGAACTTTGACCCCGAGTAGTTTCCCTTCTGGCTCTGGCAGTACACCACTCTGGTGGTGTGCTGAGATGTACTTTGACCTCAACGTGGTCTTCAATTTGGTTTATGCTTTGCTTTGACATCTACAATCTTCAATCTGGTTTGCTTACACAGTGCCTTTCAGTTGTTTAGCGGGAGCTCCTTACCCGTAGGTTTCTGCACTTGTGCTAGCTAGAGGGTTTCAATTTGTGTATCAGAATAGCACAGTTGGATTAGCAGTTAGGTTTGTCACCCTAGCTCCTGCCCTAACTTATCTTAACTTCTCTGACTTACCTGTCAGTCACCACCCACAGTGCTGGGGTGGTGTGCTGAAATCTGTATAGGCAGCCCTGACCGGGAGTCCCGGTGCAGGCCCCTATGACAGATTCCTAGGTAGCCAACACTGGACCGTGACTGATCCGTAAGCCTGTGCTGTGACACACCGAGTGTCACAGGTAGCTAGACTCGAGACCGTTCCGACTCCGTGACCGTTCCGGGTATATCTAGCTTAGGGTTTATTTCTTAGGAGAGTTTATCTATATTGGTTCACTGACTGTCTGGTATCTTGAACCGGGATATTCCAGTACTACGACATATACTCGGAATGATGTTTTTGATTGAACGTGCAAAGGTACACAATTCGATTTTTATAATATACTGGATCAGGGCCAGACTGAGGTGTAAATGATAGTTTCGGTTCCGAGTTCTGAAGGCCAAGCACTTCTCAAGCGCTCTACTTATTCACTCGTAACTCGGGCTGCAGGGTCAACCACCCGGCACCCAATGTCACACCACGGCCCAACGTTCAATTCCTGATCCGATCTCATTTCTAATTCCGATTCGTCATTCTCGATTCAGATGTCACATCGACGGGCTTACACGATGACCGTCATACAGTACTGTCATACTATTGTACTGTCATGTTGTCATAATGTCACACTGTCATACTGTCATACCCCAGACATCTGATACTCGATTTCATCGTCTTTCTGATCCCGATGCGAATCCGGCCATTCCCCGAGGGTCTGACTAAGTACCACGATGACCACCCCACAGTACCGTCATATTACTATAGTGTCATAGTGTCACACTGTCATAGTGTCATACTGTCATACCCCGGACATCTGGTACTCATTCTCATCGTGATTTCAAGCCCAATTTCATTGTCATCGTGTCAATCCCAGATTACTCCCGATGACACACACATACGCACAGACATATCGGCTCACGCTGTGCCTCCGGGCACATGAAATACATAATGTGCGCTGTAATTTGATGATGTTATTTGTCGATAATCATCTGTAAAATCGCACTATGAGTATTGTATATACATTCTTGATATAAGTGCGATGCTGCGCGATGTAACTGCGATGTTCAGCATCTGTTATTATCACAGTCGTACTATACGATTGTATGCTGCATTCATGTATACGAATATACTGTAGCTCGCGCGCCGAATTTCTCGTTACGAATGACAAGATGAAAGCGCCATTTTATGTGTGCATGACGATCATAATGCTGATGTGCAGTATAATTATGTATAACAACCACACAATGAGACTGCGCACTGCTATCACGCATGCGCACATGCGCTATACTGCATCATTCAATCATGCGCCTGCACAGTGTTTCTAGCGCCCACTCTCGTTGCGAATGACGAGTATTGCTGATGCTCTTATTTTACACGCGCGCCTTGTTCCCGCATGTCGTACAATCATGCGCGCACTGCGCATCTGTACGGTTTTATCACAGGATATGTGCGCGATGTGTGTGCGAGCACACCTCGTCGTCGTTGTCGGTCGCTGAATCGCTGTGTAGATATTCAAATTATTATGCCGCGTGATTATCCTCCGCAGCTGTATATATCAAATGGTCGCTGTTGCGATCGCTGATATGCGATGTATGCGAACTTCGTTACGCCTGTATACACTATCTCTGTATACACAATATCCGCAATATACACAATATACACAACACGCTTTCGCCGCTTACACTCGAGTCTGTTCTCGTTCTCGCCTGAGCGAATAGAATACCAATGTCACGGCACGACTGTTATGGAACTGTAACGGTTGCGTGCAAGTTGCAAGTATTTGGTGGGTGTATGAGTGCAACAATCTGGGGACCAGAAGTGCGTGCTTGAGCTCAATGCTCCTCATATACTCTAGTGCTCTCACGCGTCGCACGCGTTACCACCATCGGGTTGTGAACCCGAGAGCACTAGGTGAACTTGACGCATCGGCTAGACGATATAGCCATTGATGCTCGCATGCTGTTCAGTGCATACTAGAAGCGAAGATGCGTCTTGACAGAACAATCCAGTTCGTTCTTAAAGACTTATCTTGCTTCGCCATCTCGATGCCATATACTTGGCCTCTCGATGACAAATGTCACTCACCTTAGGTGGATGACAAACATACTGACTGTACATGTCATAGTCGACCGTACTGACAATACTTGACGACTGTATGTCATTATGACACATGTCATGACATGACATGACATGACATGACATGACATGACATGACATGACATGACATGACATGACATGACATGACATGACATGACATGACATGACATGACATGTATGACACATATGTCATCGGTCATATCCCTGACATAATATCATAGAATGATGCGACGAAAAGATTTTACGCCAAAAAATTACGCCAAAAATTTTCGAAGGCGCGTAATGTCTGCTGGCAGATGGGCTGGTTGCGGAGGGGATCGGAGGTCTCGTGGGCACCCTTAGTGAACCCGTGGCTCGTGTTCGGGGTTGTGACACACGTGGGATGTGCTGGGACTACCGCGCATTGCCACCCAAACCCTCGGGACACCCCTAACTCTAGTGCAAAAAGTTGATGATGTAGATTGTGGTAGGTGGGGGCGTTGGGGAGGGTGTGACCCGAGCATGGTTGCGTTGACGGAACAGGGCGTAGCGAGCGAAGCGCTTCGATTCGTGCGGCGTGCGAGGTGTCCCAAGACACTAGAAGAGTCGTGGCGGAATAATACTTTTGGGGTGGTTGGTGGGGGGACATGGTGGGGAGGTTCGAAATGCAGGCCAACTCTCAGGCGAGGGTTCGGGTCTTACGCGCACGTGGGTCGCAAGGCCGAAAAAAGTAAAAAACTGGACCGTCATCGTCATAGAGTTAGGAACCTATTAGAGCCCTATCGCGAGCAATTGTGAATTGTTCTAATGATCGATTCCGCTATTTTGTGCAGATTAGAAAACCCCGCCCGGTCCCGTCGGGTTACCTTTCCTTCAGATGGAAGAGGTACGGAAAAATACGTCGGCAGAAGAGACGATTTGCTTTGCAGCGTGTTGGGAACGTGTCGTCGTGCTGATAGATAACGACTAGATACTTTGCCGGCGACCCATCTCTGCACATTGCCTCGCACGCTGCTCTTCTGACTGCGCCACAAACTATGAACTACCACACCATCCTTGGAATAATCCAACGCTCGAGGATGATACGTGCCTGCTTCGCGCTTTTCTGACGCGAGCCTGAACATGAAAACTGAAATTTCCAGGGTTATATTGGTTAGTTTCCCACCTACGTTACCTTTTGCTTTCTAGGCTTATGGTGCGGCCTTCTTTGTCGAACTCGCGCTGAGTCAAGTATCACTCTTGTGAGCGTAAATACGCGAGAGCGGAAACATTTGTCAACCGAGAAATATGCATTTATCTACGTTGTTTCCATCTGGAAGCCGCGTTCACAGTTTGAGTCCCTTTCAGGGCTTTAGGGTTTCTCTTCTAACCGAGGTCGCTAGACCATACCTGTCCCTTCACTGGGACTGCACTTGCTGTGCAGGTCTTCATGACCCTTCCTTTTCGCAGACTTGTGAGTGAAGGTGGGTAAATTGGCCTAGCTTTTGCCTTGATCCCCCCCCATCTGTGTTTTCGATCTTCCTCCGTACGCTTGCCGTTCTGATATGTTGACTCAGTGGAAGGTAGTCTGGAGCAAAAGAATGCTGTTTTGGACGAGGTAGCGCATTGATATCGGGGCGGGTGGTCGCTGGGCACAAAGAAGGGGACCAGTGAATTTGAAGTTGGGGGGTTCGAGGTACACAAAGGATGGTCCAATGAATTTGAAGTCGGGGGTTACGGGTACACAAAGGGTCGCCCAGAGGATATGCAGGGAGTGGTGCAGGGTACACCCGCCAGTGTGTAGCAACTGTTTCCCTCGGGAGCATCTGCCCCTCATAGAACTTTGAACCTCGTGTTTGCTACACTAGAAATAATAGGGGTTGACCTTCCCCTGGTGACTTCGGTTGTGTGCGATTCTGAGAGGAAGTGTTAACTATTTCGTTGTGGGAGTGCTAACGCCAGGTGATTTTCTATCCCCGTCAGATAAGGAGGGCGCGGAAGTTGGTCGTTCTTCCCGCAACACGTATGAACCCATACCTGACGAGGGTCAAACTTCCGAATCTGACGAGTATAAAACTTCCGAAGAACGAAAGAACTCGTGGTATGCCGGGGCGGCGGGCCTAAACTGTGATGACACTTGTAGCGCAGTCGGGTTGGTTTGCACTGAAGATCAGCTTGCGGCGCACAACGACGAGCTGGTAAAATACGAGGATCTCATAGCAATGATCAACCGCACTACGGGCCAGTCTTTTAGCCCCCAAAGCAGCTCATGCGATACCAATTATGGCTCAAACCCCGACGTGCCATCGTTTTCTTTCTCCCACAATAGTACGGGAGAATATTGCTGGGCAACGAACTCTGGCCGTACTGACGGCTCATACAACTGCGAGCGGACACCCTATCACGAAGGTCAACAACGATTGTGCTATTGCACCTCGGCAGGTAAACATTTACAAAAAGTGCACTTGGATAAGACATGCACCACGTGGCACTTGATAAGACATGCACCACGTGGCACTTGATAAGACTTGCACCTCGTGGCGTTTGATACGACACGTAACACGTGGCACACTCCTGCACGGTCCCCTTTTACCTGCTCCTTGGCATTGAGCTTGTTGATGTGCTCTACCAAGGTCGCCATGATTTGCTTATGCTAAGCTGGTTGCTGCTGCTGCTGCTGAGCTGCTGAGCTGCTGAGCTGCTGCTGCTGCTGCTGCTGCTGAGTACGCATACGTACCCTCGAGTGACCTAAAGTGATGCGATACTGGATACATTGCGATGTGTACGGCACGAGAGACAATGCGTGTGTGGGGCTAAGCACCCTTTTGACCTGCGCCAGGGGCGTGAAAGCGGCTGCACTTGTGGTACTGGTTTGGAAAGCGGAGAGTGCGCGCGTGTGGCGCTGAGCATGTGCGGTTTCCAGTTGATCATCAAGTCGCGTGGGCCGGGGCGACATGGTTTGTGCCCATGGGAGACCGGCGGTGCAGTGCGGGAAGAGCTTCCAGTGGCCCCACACCGGCTGAGTTGCGTCAAGTGTGTATGCTTATCCTTGCGACTCCTTTGGCACCCCGAAGCCACAGGAGACTGCACTATGTACCCACGCTGGGGATCAAAGGATTCAGCACACACTTCGGGACACTTATCCGGAATCTCCGGAGCTCACTCGTGAAGAATGGGACCCCCTAAGCATCGCTCAGACACCCCAACCCATCTGCATCCGCAACGCCAGCGCACTGCTGCCTTGTGCCTGAAGCTGGCTCATCCCTGCCCCCCGAGCTGCGCGAGCCATATCTCCACCACCAAGCTCACGCGCAGGACCGCCCCTCTGCTCCCTGAGCCTCACTGGGCCACCTGAGCCCCTCCGCGACTGCCCTACCGGTGCACTGCTGCTGTGCCTCTGAAGCCGGCTCACCTCCGCCAATCGAGCCACCACTTCACCACCAAGCCCACATCCTACAGCACCCCGCCGCCCCCTACATGCCCTAGAGCGTGGTCTCAAGAGAGCTTGCCCACCCACGCCACGGCCAGAATGTCCAAGGGTTGTCTCAAGGGGTTGAGAATGAAGTGTGTGTGTGTGCTTATGCGGCGGGCACTGCCTCTTGGAGAGCTCGGTGGATTCGTTTGCCTTTGCTGCAAGGAGAGGCAGAGTGTGGTGAAGTCCAGGTTCTGTGTTTTCCCTTGATTTTCGTGGGGAGCACTTAGGTGCCCGCATGTTTTCATTTTTTGACATGGGGTGTCCATGCTGTGTGGTGTGACTGCATTCATGGCATAACCATGGACCAACGGGTCCCATCCATCGACCGTGAGCCACTGTGGGGCATGCCAGCAGGGTCCGCTTACTCCGTAACCCTGGGACCAACTATTGTTGGGCGATGATCGGTCACATCGTATCATCTTTCCATGCTGCTTTGCATCTGGGTTGGGAATATGTATGAGTTTGTGGTATCTTGCCACGGCCCCGCCCTGCTCTTGATTTGCTTCTCACATCCACTGGGATGATGGTGGGCTGGCTTTTGTTGGCGGATCTCATGCCGTTCAGTGTGCGCTTATCCTTGTACCGACTCCTTTGGCACCCCGTAGCCGCAGAAGACCGGCTGCACTATGTACCCACGCCGGGGATCAAAGGATTCAGCACACACTTCGGGACACTCATCCGGATTCTCCGGAGCTCACTAGTGAAGAATGGGACCCCCTAAGCCTCGCTGTGCCACCCGAGCCCCTCTGCATCTGCACCACCAGCGCACTGCCGCCTTGTGCCTGAAGCCGGTTCATCCCTGCCCCCCGTTCTGCGCGAGCCATATCTCCACCACCAAGCCCACGCGCAAGACCACCCCTCTGCTCCCTGAGCCTCACTGGGCCACCTGAGCCCCTCTGCGGCTGTCCTGCCGGCGCACTGCTGCTGTGTCTCTGGAGCCTCCTCACCTCCGCCAATCGAGCCACCCCTCCACCACCAAGCCCACATCCCACATCACCCCGCTGCCCCCTACAGCCTGGTCTCAAGAGAGCTTGCCCACCCACGCCCCGGCCAGAATGCCCAAGCGCTGTCCCAAGGGGCTGAGAATGATAAACTGGGTTGCCCTCATCCAAACTTGCGCATCCGCCACCGACTTGCGCCTGTAGCCCTCTACCCCCAGAACCAACTCCCCGTGACTGGAGCCCTTGCGCTGATTGCCGTGCGAGGTGGCCGCGAACTTGAGCAATGCGCTCCACACTTGCGCTGTAACTGTCACGCCGCACTGTTCCTACTTGGGGTCCCATCCCCACAGTTGCCTGTGTGTACCAAGCCCTCCCGGTGGCCGATAGTTCACCACCCGGTCGTCGCCTTCCCGACAGCTGCTCACTGTTAGTTCCGGCACGGCCAGCAACCTCGCCCGGTGGGCACGGAAGCTGATGAGATGCCGTATGCTGCCGTGCAACCTGTTGTAAGTGGTCATTGCTGCCGGGATGGGCCCTCGGGCTCTGAGGGGCCCGGCGTGTGTCAACTCCACCCGCGGACCTCCCCACATCTCCCCCGTCATCCTCATCAGTTCCCCCCATGCCATCAACCCCCCCAAGAAGGCCGGCCACCCGCCTGCTCGCCCCCATCAAGGTGGCCACCCCTCCCTCAGCCAAGGCCATTGCTTGCTCCGGCGAGGCCCCGCTCTGCTCCTGAGTCCAGACCCACTTCTGGGCCCGTCGATGAGAGGTCATCCGACTTCGCCAAGATATCGTGGACGCTCGATGCCGCTTGGCTGGGCCCACCTGTGCCCGCACGCGCCCCTCCAGATCGCACTTCGGCGGTGTCCTCCCCTTGATCCCCCGGAATGCCTAGATGCTCCGCCTCCTGCCGCACATCCTCCATGCTCTCCAAAAGCCCCGATGCCATCCTGCCTGCCTCGCTTGCCCCACCGGAAGCCTGCCCAGACTGCTCATGCTGCGTTCCCTCAGATTCCTGCGTCCCGCCACCATGTCCATCCTGCGTGGCATAGTCCGTCTCCTCGATGGCGTCCTCCAACGCCCTGTCCATCAGCGTCAACCTCTCCACCTCCTCCCGTCGAGCCGCTCCAAACTCAACGAGAGGGCGCATCCGCCTCCATCAAGATGCCTTCGACTCTCAGGGGCTTGAGCCAAGGCCCGCTTGGCTGGTCACGCTTGCGCTCCTTGAGGCTCCCTCGTCTTGGGAGCCCATGGTGTTTGAGCCCTGTGTCAGAGTGCTCCCCCGCTGGCTCACCCGGCTCGCGGCCCGTGTCCTCATCCTCACCCCGCCGCTAGCCCAGTGAATCGCTCATCCTGCTAGGTGTCCTGGATACTCTTCATGAGACGCGGCGCCACGCTTTAAGCCTCGCTGGACCCCCGTGAAATCCGCTCTGACAGCCGGGCTGCACCCCAAATTTGAGGGCCCGTCCCGAGTGCATCCCACAACGGAGCCCTCGATTCTTGACACGTGAAAGCCGACCCTCCAACACCTCCTCCTGCCCAAACTGGGGCTAAGTCGGGTCCAACACCCCACCCATGCCCACGCCCCCAGGCCTAACCCGCCGCAACCATCTACAACCTCGTCCGCCTGAACTATGGTTTGGCCAAGTCTGGTCTTGCTACCCCCTCCTATATGCCTTGAGGTGCTATGCCTCCCATCAAACTGTCAATTCTGGTCGGGGCGCATCGCACAGCTCGCAAGTATGCTCCGGGCCACGGGGAGCATCCCAGTCCCAAGGCGTGCGGCATGTGCCGCATAACGCCCTCTAAGCACCTTCCCATCTAGAGCCACACCAGCGCCCCCTGCACCCCGTACGTCATCGCCCGCCAGTGCGCGCTCTCGCTGCAGTGCCGCGCCCGTGCCCGGCCTCCCAAAGGAGACAAACGCGAGCGCCACGTAGGCGCATACACATGCACGTAGCCACCATCGCAACTCCTCGTTATCCTCCTGCAGCAACGTCAGCGTAGCCTCGTGCACCGTATGCACGTGCTTCGCTGGCAGCCAGATCCGCTCCGTCTTGGTCTCGCCTGCCACCACTGCCGCCTCTGCCCGTAGCGCAGCCATGCCCTTAAGAGCAAGCGTTACTGCACGCCCCTTCGCCGGGCTCTCGATTCCCATGTCTTTGTGGCAGCAACCTAGGGAAAGAACATAGCACCCTTAAGACGCGCCCGCATAGTGAGAGGCAGCATGCCCCGGATGTGCAGGCATGGCTCGGGAGGGCGCAAGCACGCCTGATGCGTGTCCACGTGATGAGCTTTCTTTGCCCTGCTGTTCCATGCATGTGCCGTTCCATGCATGGAACTCGAGGACGTTAGGGAGGGAATGTGGTGTCCCCGTTTTGTGTCCTCACGGTGACGTGCAACATGCCCCGTTTTGTGTCCTCACCGTGACGTGCAACATGCCCCGCTTTGTGTCCTCACGGTAACGTGCAACATGCCCCGCTTTGTGTCCTCACGGTGACGTGCAACGTGGCCCGCTTTGTGTCCTCACGGTGACGTGCAACGTGGCCCGCTTTGTGTCCTCACGGTGACGTGCAACGTGGCCCGCTTTGTGTCCTCACGGTGACGTGCAACATGCCCCGCTTTGTGTCCTCAAAGTACTTCCTGGGGAGATAATTTCTGAGACAGAGGTGGTGCTCACAAGCACCTGTGTTTCACAACAAACTTTGAGTCCTTCTAGGGAGGTGGTTTGCGACCGGGGTTGCCGAAGAGTCAGCCCAACTGTAGGGCCTCACGGCACCTTGCTTGTTCCTTCCTCCCGGGCGGGCGGGTGTGGGGAACTTTTTGAATTGGTAAACTCGGAGCCCGAAGTTCTCGCAGAATGAAGTGAAGTGAACTGTCGCAACTACTTCAAAAGCTCCGACAGTCTCTTCATCTTCACGGGCTACGCCAAGCGACGCTGAGGCTTGCATAGCCGAACATCTGTGTTACATGCTCCGCATGGACACAGATCTCGCACAACCAGTCAAAAAGCACATCTGCGTTCCGGCTCTGCCCGAACACAGATCTGACCCGACTGTCACGGTTCCCCCGTGACACCGTAGCCAATCAGACAACAGAAAATTCGACTTCGCGGATTCCTCACGGCTCTGCCTTGAGAAATCCCCTAGGAAAAACCCGCAAAAAAATCTCATGTCCTCGTCGAGCCTCGGGCTCATTTTTTGCAAGACAGAAATTTCTCCCCCGTACTTCCAAAATAGTTTCGAAATAAATTTCTCAATTATTTACACAAGTACTTCCCGGGGAGATAATTTCTGAGACAGAGGTGGTGCTCACAAGCACCTGTGTTTCACAACAAACTTTGAGTCCTTCTAGGGAGGTGGTCTGCAACCGGGGTTGCCGAAGAGTCAGCCCAACGGCAGGGCCTCACGACACCCGGCTTGGTCCTTCCTCCCAACCGGTTGGCGCTTCAGCTACCCAAATGCCGAAGTGACTTGCTGGCAGACTTGCACTTCTTAATGAACTGCCACTTACCCTCCAGTTGTTTCATCCTTGCAGCCAACCTCTTCGGCAGCTCCAGCCTCCGTGCCTTGGTCAACTGCTCATACCTCTGGTATGCATTTGAGACCCAGTCTCCCTGCAGTTTAATCAACAGGTGGTCTACCCCGAGGTTGAAGGCCATTGTGCCCCCCCCTCTCCTAAAGCTATGTCCCGAGTACTGACTCGGGTCAAGGCCGATCCTCCGGATCAGCTTCTTCACTTCTCCCACAAACACTCCGTGTGTCATGGGCACCATCTTGCCCCTTGACTTCCACAAGAAAGCCGGGCTCTCCGGCTCTGCCGGAGTCAGCTCAAAACATCTGGCTACTGCCCGTCTCGGGCACAACATTCCACCCGTGGCCCTCATGGCCACCTTATGTGTCCTCTCCTCAAACTAAATCACTTTCGAGAACACTAGGGTCACCCACACTGTCTCTTTCAGCATTTCAAAATCTTTTCTCCGAAGGACCCTCCTAACATTGAAGGCATTCACTTTCCCTACACAAACATTGTCTTTCCTAAGCAGGCACAACAAGGCAATCAACATGGCTGCCCGCAAAGTCACCATGTTGCAGTCACTAAAATCCATTACTTGATACATCCTTGCAAGCATAAATAATGTAATAGCAAGCTTCTGTTTCACCTCGTCTCCTAGGAGCCTCTTCAGGCCTCTCATAGTCTGAGCTACAGAATAGCGGTGACTAACGGGCACCCACTCAAATTTAGCTTCTAGATGCAGTCTCCTCACTCCGGCTGTATAGCTCTTCAGGGTGGAGACTTTACAAGTCTGTGACTGGAATACATAAAACATTGCTAGGTCCTCATCTGACACCGGCACAATCGGCCCTTCTCCGAAGGCTAGCATAAATCTGACAAAGGCTCTTTGGCCGGTCGTGTGATTCGTGTTGTCCGCATCAACAACACTCAACACGAAGAGCCACTTGGCTCTCAGCCACTCCTTGGGCTTTGCACACTGTGCATTGCCCCTTACCCCCGTCCTTGGTTAGTTACAGACCAATTATCTTCCACGCTTTTCCCTTCGGGGCTGCTACGGGGCAGGCCACTAGCACAACCGGCCACCTAGTGGAGCCACAGTCCTTCCTCAGCCCCCTCACCCCATTTGGCGAGGTGAACACATCTGAGTCCTCTGGAATGTACTCAAGCACTACGAACAGCCCGGCATCAATAGCCGGCACAACCAGCTCTAGCCTGAACCTCTCAGTCGGCCAGAAAGGCAGGACAAACACTGCAGAAGTTGTATGGGGCGCTGCCCGCTTCTCCTTGAGGAAGTGAGTAAGAATCTCCCACAGCAAGGAAAACGAAGGGTTGCAATACACATTCAACCCCCTCCACTGCTTTAGCAAACAAGAGTCCTCCTTGGACCACCACCGAAAGCACCGGGAGTTCCCTCCCACTTCATCACACCACGCATCTACTGCGAAGGGCCCTAGCGCTCTAACCTTGTCCCACAACCAGTCCTTAATCATCCAATCATCCAGGTCTCTCGGGGCCTCCCTCCGTGACCACACCTCAAGCAGGTCATAGAACCTTCCCATCTGACTCCTACTCAGAGCATCAGCCAAATCATTCGCCTTTGTGGAAATCCTTTTCATTACCAGCCTCACGTCATGCCTGACAGTCAACAACATAATTTCCTTCAACAGTGGAATGAAAGTTGCTTTCCCCGACAGGTTTCCCGTCATTAACCTGGCTGCCTCATTGTCACTCCACATGACCACCTTACCCCCACTTCTTAAGGGCCCAGAAGATCACAAACAGCTCCAAATATTTAATGTGACTCGAGGCCACGTCCCTGAATGGGCTAAATGGCTGCACTTTCCATTGCCTTACCTCTTCCCATTTCACCGCAAACCATCTTCCCCCGAAGAAACCACCCATTCCCCATTCTATTGCCTCTTCCCCGGCAGCATCCACCGCAAAGAAGTCTCTCACCACCGGCCTACGGTTCAGCACTACCGCCTGACCGTTGTACACTTCCAACATCTTGGCTAACCACAACAAGTCCCGACTGAGGTCCCTCGGCATTGTGTCATAGAACCTCCTCATCCTACCCGCTCTCCCGATAAAATCATACCTGGACCTCAGAAATATCTTTGCCCCGTACACTATCCGTGCACAAAACATTAGTTGTCCCACCAATCTCTCCACTTCCTTCACTCTCACCGTCGGCAGTACAACCATCTCTCTACAAGCCGAGGCTACCCTCTGGACCCGGCTCTCCTCGATACTCATTGCTACAATTCCCAACCCTGACTGGTTGGACTGCAACCTCAGACCGAAGAAGACTAAGTCTTGCCTAGGCAACTCCACTATTTCCGGGGCCACCTCAAATCCTAAATACTCTACAAGCTCAAGCAAAATCTCGAAACCCCGCTGACAATCCTCCTCCGTGTCAGCAACCAAAATAAAATCATCAAGATATACCACAATCCCCGGAAAACCTCTCTGCGCATCATCAGTCGCACAAGTCGAGATATGTCAGAGAACAATCCCGGGGCAGCCTTTGCCCCGAAGGGGAACCTCGTGTCAATCCTCAAAACATCTCTGAACTCGCTCGCAAGGAATCTAAACAGCGGCGCCGCAATCCCGACAAACCTATATGCACTTTTCAGATCAATTTTAGCCATGTAACTATATGGCTGCAACAGGCCAAAAGCTGTTTCCACTGATTGGAACCGTCTTTTGTCAATAACGCAATTGTCGTTCACCGACTAGCCCACAGGTCTAGACAGGTCGTGAACAATTCTCTCTTTTACTTTTCCATCCACGACCCTCAGTACAATTCCTAGTGCAGACACACCGGGCACACTTTCCACATTTGTGCGCACCATCCTTCCTGCGCCCTCTTCCTCTTGTAGCTTCAGCGCTACCTTCTCCTCATGCTCCGGTGGCACATAGTTCTCCACCCGAAAGAACTCATCCGGCTCGGCCTGCTGCCACGAGAAGCCCGTGGCTACTCCCCGAACCACCGCATCCGCGCCCGGCAGCCCCCCTAAGCTGCCTGCGCCCATCTGTCTGCCCGCTCCGTCAGTGGCAACACCATTGCGCCCACTGCCTCCACATCCTGCATATACTGTCGGTGTTCCGCCTCCGGCACTCCGTACGAAGCGAAAGACACCCCCACCGCGGTGAACATAGCCAGAAACCTCACCGACCACGTCCTTTCCGGCTTACGCGCCTTCCCCCGCGCCGTCTCACCTTTCCCACCTGCCGGTTCCCGCGATACAGGCGGGACCGGCTCCTGCACCTCCTCCAATTCCTCCTCTTCCACTGCTAGTCACTTGTCGCAATCCGCGGACCCGTGAGCTGCCGACTTACACTTACGGCACGCGTGGATAAATCCGCAGTCCTTACCTTTCTTGCAACCCCGCGCGAGTTGGAAGAAGTCCCAGACACCATCTTTCCGGTCAGTTTTCGCTTTCGCCCCTTTCTCACGGTGGTTGCGAACACCCCTCGCCCCTCGGCTGCCTTTGTCGTCAAGCAGACGCCGGCTCGCCTCACCAAGAGTTTCCAGAAACGAATATTGAAACGGGAAACCCAACTGTATTGGGTCCCACGACTTAAACCTCCCCGCAATTATGTCATCCCGAACCTGAGTGTCAAAATCATACAAGTCTGCCCACGCATACCTGTTGTCAAGACTCACGATCCACGAAATATAGTTCAAAAAGTGCTCCCTTTCAGTTTCATCCTCAAACCTTTCAACCATTTTCATGTTTTGCGCCAAAAATTGATCTTTCGGCAGACGCGGAACTGCCACGGACTTCATCTCACCTGAGATTGGGTCTGCGACAATCTGTTTCCTCAGTTTCGCGCAAGGCATCTCACGCAGCGCGAGATAAGAAGCGTCACCTTTTCCCGTTGCAGGCGTGTAGCCTGACACCTTCTGCATCAGGAACGCGTCCATCCGTCGCTTCAGTTCCTCATCCCGCGCAAGGTCATCCGGTGAAATACCTGCGCTTCCTTTACCTTTCTTGTTCACCGGTGGAACAGTCGCAACCTCTTCCCCCTCCTCAAACACTGCGTCGTCCGCCTGTTCCTCCTCTTCGTTCTCATCGTTGTCTTCCCGCGCCCGCTTGTCGCTGGTACGGTATTCTGACGCCGACTGCTGCGGCACCTCCGGGGGCTGAAATCCCAGTTGTGCAATCAGAACTTCCACGCATTGCTCTGCTGCCTCCACCAGCGCTGCTACAAAGGCCGGTCTCTCCCTCGCTGGAGGCTTCAGAATCGCCTTCTCCGTCACTTTTCCTCTCGCGTCCCGCACTGCGGGCGTTAAGCCGCCGAGCGCCAACCCGAAGCCTAGCATCTCCACCGCACTCTGCACATCTGCTGCCTCAAAGAAACGTACGCACCGGTCCAACGCTGGTGCCACGGCGTCACACTTTTTGTCCACTCCATTGCTTATCGCTAGCATACGCGCCACCAGTTGTAGGTCCCCGTATACCGACTTCACCTCCTCCTCCGATCTGACGTTCGTTGCTTCATTTACTGCTGCCATTGTTGTTTTTAGTTTCAAATTCTACGAGAACTTGTTTTTAAAATTTGAACGTTTTGAATTGGTAAACTCGGAGCCCGAAGTTCTCGCAGAATGAAGTGAAGTAAACTGTCGCAACTACTTCAAAAGCTCCGACAGTCTTTTCGTCTTCACGGGCTACGCCAAGCGACGCTGAGGCTTGCATAGCCGAACATCTGTGTTACATGCTCCGCATGGACACAGATCTCGCACAACCAGTCAAAAAGCACATCTGCGTTCCGGCTCTGCCCGAACACAGATCTGACCCGACTATCACGGTTCCCCCGTGACACCGTAGCCAATCAGACAGCATAAAATTCGACTTCGCGGATTCCTCACGGCTCTGCCTTGAGAAATCCCCTAGGAAAAACCCGCAAAAAAATCTCATGTCCTCGTCGAGCCTCGGGCTCATTTTTTGCAAGACAGAAATTTCTCCCCCGATACTTCCAAAATAATTTAGAAATAAATTTCTCAATTATTTACACCGGTGACGTGCAACGTGCCCCGCTTTGTGTCCTCACGGTGACGTGCAACATGCCCCGCTTTATGTCCTCACGGTGACGTGCAACATGCCCGTTTGTGTCCTCACGGTGACGTGCAACGTGCCCGCTTTGTGTCCTCACGGCGGCGTGCAAGCGTGCCGCTTTGTGTCCTCACGGTGACGTGCAACATGCCCGCTTTGTGTCCTCACGGTGACGTGCAACGTGCCCCGCTTTGTGTCCTCACGGTGATGTGCAACGTGGCCCGCTTTGTGTCCTCACGGTGACGTGCAACATGCCCTGGGTGTACAGGCATTGGGCATTGTGCCCAAGGTTGGGTTTAGATACCTGTGTGACATGTATATATACAACCTTGTATATATATAATTATATACGTACGTGCCAGACTCTACCACATGTTTCCGCAATATTGTATCAACAGCACGGTGTTGCTCACTTAAGACTTGAGTATACATTGGAATAATCGAACTGTGGTCCTGGGCACCCAAAAAGGAACAAATAGCGCACCCACAACCGCACC
>LGRX02004119.1:0-18837 GCA_001247695.2 Cymbomonas tetramitiformis | reverse complement strand
TATCACCTCACCCATAGCCTCACCGACAGTCTCACCCATGACCTCAGCCGTAGCCCCAGCCACGACCTCACCCACCTCGGGCCCCAGTCTTTTCCCTACGGCAGCTCCTTCCAAGCTCCCCACCACAGGGCCCACCATGTTCCCCACCTCAAACCCTACCGCGCCCATGACAGCCAACGCTGTGCAAGGCTCTTCCCTGCCACATCCGCTCACCCTCTCCCCGTCCACTAGTTCCCTTGCCCAACCGACCTCAGCTTCAAATGACGCGGCCTCAACACTGTGGGCCTGGCAGACATTCTCTGTCACCTTCACCACACTGTCTGTGGACGAGCTGGCGGCGGACATCAGCCTGCAGGACAGCTACCGTGCATCCATTGCGTTATCTGCCGCAGTTCCCTCCGCCCAGGTTGTCATCTCCAGCCTGGTGGCCGGCAGCGTGGCGATCTTCACGCAGGTGAACTTTACGGTCCTCGACATCCAGGCTGGAGCAGATCCGGATGCCTTCGCTAGCATGCTGTCCGATGACGCAACCCTGGCGGATATCTTTACCAGGTCAAATGAGCTGGCGGGTCATAACGTGACCACCACAAGTGAAGTTTCTACGGCGTACTCCGCCACCACGGACCTGGGCGCCACGGCTGCCTCCCCGCCTGCCTCCGGGTGTGCCGCTGCCCCTTGCTTTCCTGGGGTGGAGTGCACTGACATCGCCGATGGAGCTAACGGGGTCGATTTCTCCTGTGGGGATTGCCCGGAGGGGTACCAAGCGGTTGAAGGGGGATGCGAGGTGTGCAGTCTATTGCTTGACCTAGATCCCGCCGGGAGCACAGTCAGGGACGGGGAGATGCGGCGCTCAGTGACCAATCAGGTGTCCGGCATCTTCCTTGGCCTGAGCGCGCCTGACTGCGTTTTGAAACAGGTGCGCCCTCACCCCGAAGAGACAGCCTCCCCTTGCTATTTCGTGGTATTATATATATATATGCTAGCATATATATATATATATCTTGTGTAAGCTAGTCACGTCTTCTGGCAAGGTTGTCCGGCCAATGGTGTGAAGCTGGTCCGGCCAACAGTGAGAAGCTGGTCCGGCCAATGGTGTGAAGCTGGTCCGGCCAACGGCGTGAAGCTGGTCTGGCCAATGGTGAGAAGCAGGTCCGCCAACGGTGAGAAGCTGTCGGCCAACGGTGAGAAGCTGGTCCGCCAATGGTGAGAAGCTGGTCCGCCAATGTTGAGAAGCTGGTCCGGCCAATGGTGAGAAGCTGGTCCGGCCAATGGTGAGAAGCTGGTCCGGTCAATCTGGAGAAACATAATTGTTCAGCCTTCGGCCATACCGGCCACCAAAGCACGTGCGGAGCCAATGACATAGCAAGGAGTGCAGTTCGCCATGCAGAGAACCCACTGTAAAAGCAGATTTGTCGACGGGCAACCAGTGTGACACTTCATTTCACTCGCGCTTGAATACCCATTTACCTACAGGCAATACTTGACGTTAAACGTTTTTATCCGCCGTCAAACGGCTGCTAGAGGCACGCCTTAATGTTAAGCTCAGACTGATGTCCGTCCACGCATGCACCAAAGTCCACCGACTCCCCCTGGGTCAGGGGAGGTGGGAAGCAAATGGAACAGAGCTGAATGGCCGTGCCGGTTCGTGGCCATTTGTACTGCTGTACAGAGTCACGGAGCTGCATACGTTATGCCGTCTCTACTGCAGCAGGAGTCACGGATTCCGGTTTCTGAGACCACTAAAATTTCGTTGCACTCCAATTTAAACATTTCACGTTTGCACGAATTCTCATCGGCCGTTGATCAAAGATGATGCGGATGTGAGGCCTTTCACTGAAAAAGGCACTGAACCTCCGACGCTGCGACCATGTCAACCACCCAAAGTATAAGTTCAGGTCTGTGTCTTGCATTGCTGTTGGGTCGATGTAGGGCTGCACCACTGAGAGTACTGTGACTAGCCCCTCCAAAACAGCGCGCCTTCTCCAATGTTGTACCCACTGCACGGGTGGCAGCTCCCTCACGAGTGCTGTGCACAGAAGAGTGTCGTCCCTCCGCTAGGCGAAGCCCCAGCGTGCCCAACGTCAGGCCGACCGGGGCCTCTGCAGCTGCAGACTTCGGGTGTCTGCTGTCCCCCGGCAGCCGCCCATGGCTGCTCAGTGGGTGCGCGATGTCGGTCTGGCCCAGGCTGAGGCACATTGCGCGACTCTCTCCACGGAACCGCCAGAGGCACCCTTTCAGTAACTGATGCCGACGCCCCCCTCTTCCGTGGCAGTGCACCCCGCAGCTTGTCCTGTGTCTGGCTCACATTCTTCCATAGCGTGGCCGTGGCCGTGGCCGCACATCCAAGAGTCACGAAAGCAAGCAGCACGTAGATGTAGGACCGTGGCAGGCGCAGCTGCTGTGCTGCGCTCGCAGCCGCAGCGCCGCCCGATGAGCAGTCCCCACGTGTCTCGCCGGCAAATCGCGCCCGCTGCGTGCCCACCTCATCTTTCTCCAACGCCAGCTCCGCCTAAATCGAAGCCATCTACTTCACAGCTCTGGTCACAGCTCTTCCCTTCGCCGGTCTGGGCGGCCCCAACTCTAAAGTGGTAGTTGTTGATTGCCGAGAAGTACGGCTGCAACGATCCTGCCTTAATGCCTCCCTTGTCACACAAAGAGGCAATGTACAGCAACACCGTAGCCTCTGTCGCCCGCAGCGAAGGTCGCCCTTCCCGCGCACAGAACCGCACAAAGCGCAGCACCTTCAACCCCTAATGATTCTTTGGCCGAGCCCTGCAGAGCGGACTGTTGCATCCGCACGGCCAGCTCCACGTGCTCTGATTCGCCAGCTCTGAATCCCAGCGCCATCGAAGAGCACGGGAAAGAAACTCCTTGGTCTTCACCGTCTCCCGCATGCCGGTCAGGTTAGAAGCGTTGGTGTCCAGCTCCGTGACACTTGCGCCTGCCAACGTAGAAACGTTCTCGCGAGACACCGTCACATTCAAAAGGTCGGCGCCCGTCTGCGTCATCAACAGTCCATCTTCGAGGAGCCTGAAGTTGCCCTCGGCTAAATGCAGTTTCTCCTCGTCACTGTCATCGTACAACGCAAACGTCACGCCGTCCTCAGAGCCGTGCTGCACGACGCCCGGGCAGAAGCTGTCATCACCCCGCCAGTACACCTCGGTACGTGAACCTGCAGGCACACTTGGCGTCATCTTATACGCCGATATCCTGTCGCTCTCCTCCGTCCCTCTCAAAGAGGAGGGGGCTTTGAAAATGACGGCGTCTCACCTGGAGGCCTCTGAGCAACTCTGACCCTCCCAGCCTGCTCGGAGTAAAAAGGTCTCGTCACCTCGGCATGATGACCACCTCCTCCCAGCCTGCCCGGAGTAAAGGTTCGTCCTCGGCATGATGACCTCCTCCTCCAGCCTGCCCGGAGTAAAAAGGTCTCGTCACCTCGGCATGATGACCACCTCCTCCCAGCCTGCTCGGAGTAAAACGGTCTCGTCACCTCGGCATGATGACCACCTCCTCCGCCAGAGCTTCCATCTCTCTGAATCAAGACTGTATCATCCAGTCAGGGCTACCGCCGTTGTCGTTGCCCCCTCCTCTCACAGCTTCTGCGCCACGTTGCCCAGCAGCGCCCAGCGGGGATTCACCCAGTCGATCTTCCCCCGCCAGTCGTACGCCAGCGGGTCCACTGCCCTCGCAGGATGGGACTCTCCACGCCGAGGAGTGCCTTGGTAGCTGCGCTGAGATCTCCGAAGCGAAGCGATCGACTGTATGTGGACCCCATCGCTCATCCGCCCACTCGAACCACCGCTGACTCAGTTGCAAGTCATCGAGGTCCTTGCTGCGTGACAGCTCGCCCGCCGATAAACCACAAAACCGCCGAAATTTTGTTGCACTCCAATTTAAACATAACAGCATATTGCGGCATAGCGCAAACTCGCCTGGAAGCCGTGCTGATAACTAATTATGGGGCAATGAACAGATTCAACCGAGCACACGGCGTGAGCTGAGATAACTATGACATTCACTCTGGTGTCAGGCACTGCAGAGTTTGAATCTGACGCTCAATTGCACAGCGAGTTTGAGGTTATAGTGAGGAGCTGTGGGGCGTTGGGGAGGGGGGTTCAGGGTGTGGCTTACTTCTGGGAGAGCATCGCGCTATCCTCGGGTGAGGCGGTGCCGCTGAGCTCTGAGACAAACATGCGCGAGACGCGGACGCTGTATCTCCCTGAGGCCACGCTGGTGGCTTCCGAGGCGTACCGGGTGCAGCTGGCGGCGGCGCTGCACGGGAACCGGGATGTCGGGGCGACGGTGAGTACGGAATTTGTGGTGAAGCGGCAGCCGCTGATGGTGGTGATTACTGGAGGGGGAGTGCGCACGGGGGACGCCCTCCCCGTGAGGCTGGATGCCGCCCAGAGCTACGACCCTGACGATGAGCCGGGCGAGCTGACCTTCGCATGGACCTGTGCCCGCCTCCACTCGACCCCGGCCGAAGGCCAGGAGGCGCAGGCATCTTCCACATTCTCCCTGCCAGGGCAGTGCCTTGACACTGCCGGGCAGCCACTGCCGGCGGAGCTGATGACCGGTGCGGAGCTGACGCTGACATTGTTGGGGGCTGCGGGGCACGGTGCCACGTATGCTCTGACCTGCGAGGTTGCAAAGGGCGACCGCAGCGCGCTGGCAAGCACTACTTTGGCGATTTATTTTGGGACAGCGCCGGTCCCGTTCATCGCAGTGCCGGCCCAGGCCCCTGCTGCAAACGAGAAGCTGACGCTCTCTGCGGCAGTGGAGACGCCCGCCCTTGATACCCTCACCACCAGCTGGTCCGTGGTGTCCCTGGGAGAGACCCCGGAGGTGGATTTGGAGACCATCGCGGTAACCCCCTTGGATTTGCTCAATTTGGTGGTCGCTGCAGGCACGCTGATGCCAGGCGGGCGGTACGCTTTCAGGCTCTCCGCGCGCGACTCCTCCGGCAGTGCAGCGGCGCTGCTTGAGGTGCAGATGAATGCGCCCCCCTCAGGAGGGTGGGCTGACATTGCGCCGCTGGAGGGGGTGGAGACACAGACGGTGTTTTTGCTGCAAGGCCTTGGGTGGGAGGACCCGGAATGGCCACTGTGGTATCAAATGCAGTACGTCGTGGCGGGGGATGATGGGGTGTCCTCCCCCCAGCGGCTCACTGCGTGGCAGCCGAGCCAGATCTTCGAACAACCGCTGCCTGTTGCGGGGCAGGTGGCGGTTCAGCTGCATGTGCGGGACGCGCTCGGGGCTGCGTCACATGCCGTGGTGAACGTGTCAGTCGCGCCGATGCTCTTCGTGTCGCAGGCGGCAGCGGACGCCTATGTGGACAACATGCTGGCGGAGGCGGAGCGGAGGATGCTGCTCGGAGGCGACTGCGGCGGCGCGGTGCTCGCCGTGGCGGGGCTTCTGGCAGACGGCGGCGGGAACACGTCCTCTGTTTCGACCTCATCCAGGGTAGCACAGCGGGAGGAAGCGCTGCACCTCGCCGCCGCGCTGTGGGATCAGCTGCCAGCCACAACTGACGGGGTCACCCGGGTGGCTCAGCTGGCGCAGGCGGTGGCGACACCTGCGCCAGCTGAGCTGACCTCGAGCTCCCGGGGAGTGGTGCGGGCGCTGGCGGAGGCGGTGGTGGGTGCAACCCTCAGTGGTGAGTCGGAATTGAAGCTGGATGATGCAGGCGCGGGCGCAGTGATACGCGGTCTAAGTGCTGCCACCGAGGGGGGCCTGGCACTAGGTCCGGCGCTGTGCAACCGCAGTGCGGAGGTGGATGTGGCGGTGGAGACAGTGCGTGATGTCGGGCGGTCCGTCGCGCAGTGGATGGTGCCCGGGGAAGCGCCCTACGAGGAGGACAGCCCCGAGCTCTCCCTCCGCATACAGCGTGACGACCTCCGAGGAAACACCTCCCGCGCCTTCGCAGCGCCCCTGAGCGTCCCTGGTGGGGGTGGCAAGGTGGTGCTGCCTGCCACCTTGGGGGCGTACCTTGGAGGGTTGATGGCCGCCAGCGTGGACACGCTGCTCGTTGGCGCCCCCCGCGCGCAGCACGCCGCGGAGTGCCAGGTGGCTGCTGCTGCCCGGGATGAGGTGGCACCTGCGGTGGTCTCCTCGGAGGTCACCGGCGTCAGCCTCCTGAGTGTTTCCAACGGCAGCGAGCTCCAGGTCATGGGGCTGCATGAGGCAATCACGCTGTGGCTGCCGCTGGTGGGAGGCGGCGTGGAGACGTCAGGGGAGGCGCGGCCACGATGTGCCTTCTGGGATGGGGCGGCAGGGGCATACTCCGCCGAAGGCTGCGCGACGTTGCCCAACCCGTATCCACCGGGCGGCGAGCCGTCCTGGCGCACGACGCATGTGGGGTCGCTGGGATGGGGGCTGGAGGAGGCGTGGGGGCTGGAGGCGGCAGGCGAGCTCATGGAGGGGTGCGAGGAGGTGTGGGAGGCGGTGTTCCCAGAGTACCAAGGCTTGGACTCGGGTTGGAGGAAGTACCTTGGGGAGGGGTGCCAGCTGGCGGAACCAAGGAATACCGTTGGATGCTGGTGGGATTGGCAGAAGGTTCAATTCAAGGGTCCAGGATGCGTATGGGATGAGCAGATGTCATGCTTATGTACCCATCTGACGGACTTCTCCGCGGTGCAGGGTATGGAGGCTGGGGATTTCCAGCCGCCAGAGGTGGAGGCGTATGACACCGGGGACATGGCGCGGGTCAGCCTTGGTAGCATTGGGCAGGCAAAGGCGCTGCTGGGCACGCTCGGGGTGCTGATGGGGGGTGCCCTGGTGCTGTACCTGGCATCAAACTGGGCGCACAATCACAAGCGCATGGAGCTGCTGCTGCACATGGTGGACTCGCGCACCGCCAGCACCTTCTGCAACTTGAACGGCTTGTGGACGTGGAGCCTTGTGGACGACAAGTACATGGGTGGCTTGAGAATCAGGCACGCTCACAAGCACACACGCACACTCCCAAAGTTTCTTTTTCCTCGAATTTATCATTCTCAGCCCATTGGGACAGCCCTTTGGAACACCGGTCGTGTTGTGGGTGGGCAAGCTCTCTTAAGACCAAGCTTTGGGGCAGGCAGGGAGCAGGGTGGTGGTTCTGAGCGCAGGCTTGGTGGTGGGGAGATAGCTCGGGCATCTCGGGGGGGTAGAGGTGGACCGGCTTCAGAGACACAGCAGCAGGGCGCAGGTAGTGCAGTCGCAGAGGGGCTCGGGTGGCCCAGGGAGGCTTAGGGCGTCCCGCTCTCCACTCACGAGCTCCGGCAAATCTGGATATATCTGTCCCGAAGTGTGTGCTGAACCCTTTGATCCCCGGCGTGGGTACATAGTGCAGCTGGTCTTCTGTGGCTACGGGGTGCCAAAGGAGTCGGTCCAAGGATACGCACGCACATGCGCACGTGTGCGGGAGGGGACAGAGTCGCCTGCCTGCCGGGGGGCAGTGGGTAGTCATCGGGCGGGGTTGAACTGCCTGGGAAGGGGCAGGGATCGGGGTTACTGGCGCAGATGTAAATGTGGGATATGTCAGCAGTCTGGTCCAATAGGCGGCTCGTTGTCTCGGGATTCAAATCACGTGTTGAATGGCACATTTTGTGCATATCACAATCATTATACATCCCCGGTAATTACACCGCCCCACGATAATTATACACCCATCCACAATCATTTTAAACGCACCTACAGTAATTTTGCACGCCCCACAATGATCATACACATCCCCACAATAATTATGTATGCACCCATAAGAATGTTTCATGCACCCGCAATAATTATGCACGCACCACAATAATTATATACACCCCCAATGTATTTGCTCCCTTCATCCGTGAATCTTGACCCCGAAGCTGTTTGCAGAGGGTTCCTTAACGCCACTAGCCTGGCAAAGTGTTGACTCTATTGGTTTGAGATGTAGATGATGACGCTGGGGTACGGTGGGGTGGGATGGGGTTTGAGTGTCAACCTCAGGCGCAGTAAGGCTCACTCCCGCCTCAAGAGCCAAAATGGGGAGCAGTTGTCTGCAGTCATCAAGCTAGCGATGGCCCACGACGTGCCCAACAAAGATGACAGCCTCTGTGGCCTAGACATCCCACTAAACATGCCTCCAGATTCCGACCATGACGCCATCTGGCAGGAGGAGAGGCGGGCGACACAGGGGCCCTCGGACGGGGGAGAGGTTAAGAAGCGGATGACGGCGGCGAGAGCGCGGCGCAACACACTGACGAACATGATGAGCACAGAGCTGGCCCTCTCAGTGGGGAGCGAGGCGGGGCATAAACCCGAGGGCCGCCTCTGGGATGCTTGCCGTAGATACGCCACAGTCGCCTCCACGGCGCGCGTCATCCACAAAGCTGCCAATGGCCATCCCCCCACGGAGTCACCTGCCACGCGGCCGCCTTCGTCCCGAGCTCCCTCCGCGTATCAGCGACTTTTCAACTCGCACGTGTGGAATCCGCGCTCCACAGTCCGCTCCGCCGCCGCTGCCACCGCCGCCACTCCGGCTGCGCTGCCACCGCACGAATACGAGCCAGGCCCCTGTATGCAGCTGGACCTGAAGGAGGCCACGTGCCAGCTGGCGCCGCCAAGTGCAGGGAATGCGGGAAGGGTTAGCCAGAGCAGCGCTGGAGGGGGCTGCGCAGTCGCCGAGTCGTACACTCAGCGTTTTCAGCCGCTGAGGCAAAAGGACGCGAGCCAGAAGTTCTCAGGGACCTCGATGCGGATGAATGCCCGACCTGGAACGGCCCAGCGGCAGGAGCGCGTGACGTCACTGTTGCGCCACACCGTCAGGCGGCTGGGCTCCGGGAGGCTCAGCAGTCTGAGGAGCATTGCTCAGCCCCGGTTCCCGGTGACTGCACAGAAGCTGATGCGGATGATGCAAATCAACATCGTGCGGCTGCAGCTGTGCGTCCCTCTCGAGCACCTTGAGCAGGCGGCGCTGCTTAGGATGGGCGATCACTGCGCCTCCCACCTCAAGCCCCCTGATGGCGACACCAGGAGCTGTGAACCCCACCAGAAGCCCCTTGACGACGATGCCGGGTCTCCGCAATCCAGCAAGCTCAATCCTCCAACCTCCCTGGGTGCGGACGGCGGTGGCGCCAGAGCCCGTGTGCTGGAGGTGCCTGATGTAGCGCTTGGAGCTGAGGAGGATGCTCAACGGTACAGACTACCCTTGGGCGACAGGGAGTCGCTGGAAATCCCTCGGGAGGCTGCAGATGCTGAGTCTGGTCACAGCGCCGCCTCTGAGCCTGCCACTGCACCCCGTGCTGCAGAGACCGCCGCAGCCGCATCTCTTAGCCCGCCCCCACGGGTCCCTGCGGTGCGTCAAGCGGTGACCGAGGATTCGCAGAAGGTGCTGCCAGAAGCTGGAGGGGACGGGAAGCTGGGCTCAACGCCCAGCGCCGCTGCGCGGTGGGACAAGCTGAGGCAATGGCAGGTAGAGCTGCCAGTGGAGCGCATGCTGGGCACGGCACTGGTGCAGGCGTACTTCGGGGTGAGCGCGCTGCTGAGCCAGGAGGACCTCGCGAGCCAGGCCCTGCTTGCCACCAGGGTGCCCTGGCAGCTGCCCAGCCAGCGGCCTTTCACATGGTGCCTCGCCCGCCCACCGCCCCTGCACACTGGTGACGAGAGAACGGAACGCGTACTCCCCCTACTCGGGTTTGTGGGGAGCTGCTGTCTGCATGATGCCCACCTCCATCGCTAGGCTCAGGACTGATGGTGCCTCCTGTGGCCATTGAGTGTACCCTGCTACAGTAAAACATGAGGGTTGTAGCTAGTCGTGCTGCCCCCCGCCCCTGCTCACCCCTGAAAGTACCCAATCCCCGTCAAACACCCTCCAGTATTCTGCAGAACTGAATCCTTGTCAACTCCCACCCAGAAGCACTCGCAGAATGATGAACTTTGTTGTTCGCAAAGCTTTTACAGCTTTCCGGATGACCTTTCATGTTCACAATCTCAGGAGATTCAATGCAGGCCGTACGATGCCTAGCACTCTGGCTATTTCTAGCGCCGCTCCACATCACTCGGTGATGTCTCAACAGTTGAAATGCCTTTGCCATCTCCTTCAACCCCTTCAACTTCCGTGAAATCACTGTGACCAATCATGACCCGACCATTTCACACTGTCAGACTTTTGAGACTCTGTCCCTCCTACTACGGCTCAGGTTGCAGCACAGCAGCCAATCGGAAGTCAGAAAAGTCGAACTGGCGGATTTAGCGCAACTTCGTCCCGAGGAAAATCCGTAGTAAAAACCCCCAAAAATTTTCCAGTCTCTCGACGAGCCTCGGGCTCAATTCTTCTAGGGCCAGAAATTCCCTCCCCCGTACTTCCAGAAGAATTTAGAAATGAATTTCTCAATTATTCACACATGCTTATGCCGCACTCCGGGTGTTTGTGCCGCACGATGTGAACCGGGCTTAGAGTGCCCGCTCCGCCCTGCAGTCCAGGCCAGGGTGCCCATCAGCTCTCTCAGGTTGGGCAGTGATCAGCGCCGCTGCCCGAGATGGCATGCGCGCTCTTGAAGCCGGGCGCTGGTGGAAATGTGGAACGCGCCGAGGGCTTGGTGTGGACACGCGCGTAGGAGTCGCAATGCTGTTGATGGGGGGTGTCAAGGCCAACATATCTGATGTGCATTAGTCGCAACATCAGGAGAGTGGGTGCGGGAAGCGGGGGCGGGAGAGGCTCGCAGGTATGTTAGCACACTGAAGGTTCTCATTGGCAGCGTGCAGCGCGAGGGCTGGTACCTACGTTCCCACATGTGGAACCTGGTCTTCCTGCAGCAGATTAACGGAAGCTTCGCGCTGTCCGACGCTCTCGCGGACTCCCTCAAGGTGAGCGCCGCGCCCCCGAGCCTCCAGCTCCTCCCTCTGGTCACGTCACCGTCATTCCCCCTTCCCGCCGCAGCTTCCGGGACTAACAGCCCTACTTGCCTCTTCCCGCTGTGTCCCCCGGATCCGACGTCGGGGATGTGTCTCCCTTCTTGGTGCTGCCTCCGGCTCTAATGGCGGCGCCCCCCTCTTCTTGGTGCTGCCTCCGGCTCTCATGCCGGCGCCCCCCCTCTTCTTGGTGCTGCCTCCGGCTCTCATGCCGGCGCCCCCCCTCTTCTTCCCACTGCCTCCCCTCTGCCCCAAACTCAGCACTGATGAATCACATGATCCTTACTCGCTTGGCTACCTGCCTCTGACCCCAAGAGAGCCTGCCAGCCCACCCTTCCCTTCGCGGCACCCCTGCCCTGCGAGAGGGGGCGCATGCGGCGCCAGTGGCCGCAGCCTAACACTGCTTCGAGAGGACTCGTCGCTGGCGAGGCGGCCATTGTCTATTCTTGGAAACCAACCACACATGATTCAGAGATGATTTGGACAGGATGTGCTGGCAAATAAAGCAGACGGAGCTGAGGCCTCCAGAGCGTCCAGACCGCAAGTGCTCCGAGTGCGGCTCGTTGATCTGTGTGTGATCCTGTCCCGCTGGCCGAGGGGCCACCAGTGTCATCTGCTCAGCTCTGTCTTTTCCTTCTGATTTGAGCATTTCTCTTTTGCTCGAATCCTCATTTGCCAAAGGCAGGCACTGCAATACATTTCATTAAAATGATTTTGTAAAGTGTTTAAAATGCATTTTGTGCTTTTACATGCTTTCTAAATTCAAGTTTTTGATGAGATGTCCAGACTGTCTGTGCGCGTCACCAAAAGGAAAGAGTCCTCTGGGTCGGGAGCGGTGGGAAGAGCAAAAGGAACAGAGCTGAACAGGCGTGTCGCTTCGTGGCTACTCGTACATCCTGTTTGTGTCACGGAGCTACATGTGTCATTCGGCTCTACTGCAGCAGGAGTCACGGATTCTGAAAGTCTGAAACCACAAAAATTCTGTTGCACTCCAATTTGAACATTTATCTTTTGCTCGAATTCTCATTTGCCATGAAACCAAAGATGAAACTGTGAGGCACACACAAGAAATCTGATCTCTGTCACTGTGACCATGTTAACCAAGCGAAGTAGTAGTCCATGTCTGTGTCCCTCAGAGCTGTCGGGTCGATGTAGTGCTGCACTGCCGAAGAGAACTGTGACCAGCCTCCAAAGAAGCACACTTTCTCCATTGCAACACCCACAGCTCGAGCACACGTCCTGGCACCCTTCCGGGTGCTGTGTGCAGAAAAGTGACCTCCTTCCGGAGGTCTGCAGTCCAGCTCGCTGAGAGCCAGACCAATCCAGTCATTTGCCACGGAAGCCTTGAAGTTCTTCGGGTTTTCGGGTAGCAGCCAGTAGGCGTCAGGTTGAGTCTTCTCAGATCTGTTCCAAGCCGTGTCACGGTGGAACTCCCAGTGCTCGATCAGCTCCTTCAACAGAGCTACCCCCTTCCAGGGGATGCACAGGCGTCTCTTCACCAGTTGATGCCGCCGTCCTTTCTCCTTTAGCAGCACCACTGAGAACTCACTGTCGCCACAATGAACGTGCTGCCGTGACAACGAGGTCCCCGTGTCCGGTCTGCCGAAGGTCACGAAGGCCACAACCACGTAGGTGAAGGCTCGCAGTAGCTGCAGCTCCTCAGGCGATCTCGGAGTCAAACTCAGCGCTGCTTCGTGCACACGTCGTACGTGTGCCGCTGGCAGCCACGTCCGCTGGGTCTCGATGTTCTCCTCCTGCACCGCCAGCTCCGCCTGGATGGTCGCCATCCCCTTCACAGCTCGGGTCACAGAACGCCCCTTCGCTGGTCCAGGAAAACGTAGGTCCTCGGGGTAGTTGTTGATGGCAGACAGGTACGGCTGCAAGGAGGCCGACTTGATGCCCCCGTCCTGCAACAGAGAGGCGATGTACAGCAACACTGTCGCCTCCGATGCTGGCAGCCACGGCCGTTGGTGCTGCTCACAAAATAAGATGAAGCGCCGCGCCTTCGGTCCGTAGTTGCCCATCGTCGTGTCCAGCAGTGCCTTTCTCTGCATCGTCACTGCCAGTTCCGTGAGCCGGGAAGTTCCCAACTCACCCCTCCACCGCTCACAGAGTGAGCGCGTGAGGAAATTTTGTACCGCACCACCGCGCTTGTACTCTTCGTAGTCGCCTCCGCTGATCCGCTCGGTGTTCTCGCCGTCCGCGTCCGTTGCCTCGTCCGTGCTGTTGATGATTTTGAAGTTCTCCTCGGACAAGTCCAGCGTCTCCTCGTCGCCGTCGTCGTACAGCACGTGCGCCTTCCCGTCCTCGTCGAACTCCTTCACCACACCCGGGTAGAAGCAGTCATCGTCCTTCCAGAACACCTCGATTTTCGTGCCCACGGTCACCTTGCTCGCTGTCGTACTCGTAGCAGAGCTCCTTCGTACTTCAACAGCGTAGTAACTCACGGGCGCGCCTCGATGAAGAACATCACAGCGTCCCACTTTGAGGGCCCGAGCAGCTCGGACCCTCCCAGCCTGCTCGGAGTGAACAGGTCCCTGCGCCGCAGCATGATCACCACCTCGGTGGCCAGGGCCTCCAGCTCCCTGAACCAGGACTGTCCCGGCCAGTACGGAGCCACCACCGTAGCAGCGGCCCCCTCCTCCCGCAGCTTGTGCGCCACCTCGTCCAGTAGCGCCCACGGGGGGCTCACCCAATTGTTTTCCCCCCGCCAGTCGTACGTCAGAGAGTCCACACCTTCGCACTTCGGGTCCTTCCACGCAGCGTAGTACCGAGGAAGCTGCGCGGAGATCTCGGAAGCGAGCCGGTCGACTGTGTAGATAGGGGCCCCACTGCTTGTTGGCCCACACGAACCAGTCTCGATTGAGTCTCCAATCGTCCAAATCCTCGCAGCGAGAAAGGTTGTCGGCCCACACGTTGGCCTCGCTGCGGATGTAACGAGCCTGCAACTCGATGTCGTGCAGATCCAACAGCAGCCAGAGCCTCCTCATTCTCCTCATCAGGTCCGGGTTTTTGGAGGTGAAGTGTGAGAGCACTGCCACCACCGCCTGGTTGTCGCAGTAGAGCCGTACGACCTTGCCCTCCAGCTCCTGCAGGAACGCCTGTACGGTCTTGTACACGGCCTCCAGCTCCAGGTGTGATGTGCCAGCTGCGCGTCTCGTCTGGCCAGAAACCTCGCGCGGGGAACTTCAGGTTCCGCACTCCTCCCCAGGCTGTCATCGAAGAGTCTGTGTGCACCTTCGCTCTCGTCGGGGATCTCCAGATCTTGCGCCCGTTCCACCTGCTCATCACAGGCAGCCTGGACCACCATTCTAAGTCCCCCCGAGCTGCCCGCGAGATTTTTACCTTTGCTCCCCAGCTGCGTTTCTCTGCCAGCACGAAGTAGAGCTCCCGTAGGTAGAGCCGCGCCGCTGGTACTGCCAAGTACACGGATTGGCAGAGTCCCGTGAAGGAAGCCAGTCTCCTGGCAGAAATCCACCTCCGATTTCTCGCTGCGTCGCACAAGATCTCCTTCGCCTTGGTGTGGATCTTGTGTACCCGTCGTTCTGTTACACGGAATTGTCCCAGCTTCAGGTCCACCTCCAGCCCGAGGTGCTCCACCACCTGCGTAGGCTCCCATTGGCCCTTCTTCTCGTTCCGCCGTAGGCCCAGTCGATGAAGCACCAGTTGAACTTTTTCTCGACGCAGAAAGCCTTCTCGCTGAGAGCCGACCAGCACCAGAAAATCGTCCATGTACGGTAGTACTCGCATTCCGCTGTGACGGTTCGCGTCCTCGCCAGCACCACCGGTCCTGCGACGGACTGACCATCGCTGTCGTACTGCGGAACCGTCCCGCAGTCTCTTGATTTCTCTGCGATCCTCCGCTGCCTGTGGAGAACGTAGAGCTTCCACCATCACGCGTACGAACTTGCAGAACACTCTCGGAGCGTCGCTCCACCCGAACGGCATCGCTGAACATTGAAGCAGGTCCCCTTGCAGGTCGAAGTGCATGAAGCGTTGAAAGTCCGGGTGGATCCCCAGCGCATGAAAACCGTCCTGGAGGTCGAAGCTGAAGCACCAGTCGCCCGGTTTCGCCAGTCTCCTTAGTTTCTTCAGCGTCTCCATCTTCACACGATTCTTCACACACCACTGGTTCAGCCATCGGAAGTCCACCACCAGTCTCCACTTGTTGGTACCCGGTTTTGGCACTAAAAAAGCGCGAGAAACATGAGATCTTCTCGTCGCTCTCGTCCAGGCACCGTTCTGTAGCAGCCTTTCCTTCTCCGCGTCCAGCCACACCTGTTGCTGCCGCGTAGCATCCCTCAGTGACACCCCGTGGTCGAACGGAGGCGGAGGCCCGCGCTTCCACCTCAACTTCACCCCGTGAGTAATCCATTGCATCACTTCGGAACTGGCGCCCGCCGCGCGCCATGCTCCCCTCCGCTGTCTCACCTGCTGTTGCACGGTGAGATTTCCCCGCCCAGCGCCCGGAGAGGGCTGTTGCGCTGGACGGGGTGGCTAACTCCAACTGAGGGGGTAAAAGTCCAGTACACAGCTGATGCCCGTGACTGTTTTGTGAACTTTCTTCGTGACCCAGAGTTTTGTAGGACCTAATTCTGGGTTGGCAAAAGACGACTCTCAAGTCGATCTGAAGAAATGCAATACTGTAGATCCATGTGAAAGCAGCAAGCTACCATTTCTTTTGCACAGGGATTACTCTTCCCAGTCTTAGACATAACGTGAGGGCGATTATCTATCAAGTGAAGGCACTGGGTGGTCACCAACAATAATAGTCTCCTTGCCGGAGTGCCAGTGAGCTTTTTTGAGCAGCTTCTTTAATCGAAAATGATCCAGAACATTGCATCTGCGATGTAGAATCGTGGATCGGGGCCTAGAAACTATCTTTATAAAATCACATTTCTGCAAATGAATTCTGGCAATGTTTATCTTTCGCCGTAAGCGCTATGTGCAATTCCAATATTTTCAGAAAGCAGATTGCAAGTTTCTCGTTCTCTTTCTCGCGATGTGTGCTATGCGGCCCGGGGCTCCGGAGGTTTTTGGTGTTGTCGAACTCCTTCAACCACTTGGTAAGAACTGTGTCGGTCACGATCTTGTCAGTTCCCGCATACGCCTTCTCCTCAATGAACGCCAGTTTCGCCCGCAGGGCCTCCGCACCACCGTGGACGGTCGCGTCCGACTCCATGCTTGCCCGCAACTGAATCATAGTGTATTGGTTGCTGAGGAGAGCGAAGACGCCTTTGAAGGTGTTGTGTGCGGTGTAGATGCGCTTCCCCAACTCTTCAAAAGAGGGCGGCTCCTTCTCGTCCATCAGCCAGTCCATTGTGGACTCGGAGTATGCGATAGCGTCGTGCATGCACGACAGCGAAGGCGCGAGCACCAACTGCTCGTAGCGCATCGACGAGTTGGTGCGTTTGGTGAGGGCGTCGTAGGCCTGGTCATTGTACAGGTCGTACATCTGGGGCATATCAGTCTCCAGAGTAGCGGGACGCGTAGGGAACGGATTCCCAGCGACATGGGGGACGTGCGGAAGCTTGCGCAACGCCTCCAACTCCGCGTCACCGCTCTGAGCGGTTGTGCCACTTTGGGAGACGGGCCTCCGTAGCCGCCTCCTCTGCGACCTCAACACGCGTGTTGAGGTGTTTCACATGCTGCATCATGAGTTGCATCATCGCAGTCTGTTGCGCCAGCAGCGCTTCCATTCCGGACTTCTGCTCACGCGTCTCTTCCGGTTTTTCTCCCGCGGGCGAACAACGGCGTTCGGACACGACTTCAGAACTTCCTTGATCGGTCATTCTTACGTCGTCAAAGGCCTTTAAACTTCCATAGTAAAGGTAAAATGTGGAGTGACAATTTTTGCAGTGTGCCGCATTAAGAATTTCGGCAAGAAAATTCTTGTGAAGTTCTTTTGCTGTAGGCAAAAGAACAGAGCTACGGATTCCTACAACCGGAATTCCTGAATATCGACTGTCTCAGATCTAACTCAGTTGTTGACTTCGATCTGACGGCTCAGGAAACTCTGATCGATCCACCAGCACAGAAACCTCTAAAATTTCACAGGCTCCAATTTAACCATTTCTTTTTTGCTCGAATCCTCATTTGCCAAAGGCAGGCACTGCAATACATTTCATTCAAATGATTTTGTAAAGTGTTTAAAATGCATTTTGTGCTTTTACATGCTTTCTAAATTCATGTTTTTGATGAGATGTCCAGACTGTCCGTGCAAGTCACCAAAAGGAAAGAGTCCTCTGGGTCGGGAGCGGTGGGAAGAGCAAAAGGAACAGAGCTGAACATGCGTGTCGCTTCGTGGCTACTTGTACATCCTGTTTGTGTCACGGAGCTACATGTGTCATTCAGCTCTACTGCAGCAGGAGTCACGGATTCTGAAAGTCTGAAACCACAAAAATTGTGTTGCACTCCAATTTGAACATTTCTCTTTTGCTCGAATCCTCATTTGCCATGAAACCAAAGATGAAACCGTGAGGCACACACAAGAAATCTGATCTCTGTCACTGTGACCATGTTAACCAAGCGAAGTAGTAGTCCATGTCTGTGTCCCTCAGAGTTGTCGGGTCGATGTGGTGCTGCACTGCCGAAGACAACTGTGACCAGCCTCCCAGGAAGCACACTTTCTCCATTGCAACACCCACAGCTCGAGCACACGTCGTGGCACCCTTCCGGGTGCTGTGTGCAGAAAAGTGACCTCCTTCTGGAGGTTTGCAGTCCAGCTCGCTGAGAGCCAGACCAATCCAGTCATTCGCCACTGAAGCCTTGAAGTTCTTCGGGTCCTCGGGTAGCAGCCAGTAGGCGTCAGGTTGAGTCTTCTCAGAACTGTTCCAAGCCGTGTCACGGTGGAACTCCCAGTGCTCGATCAGCTCCTTCAAAAGAGCCACCCCCTTCCATGGGATGCACAGGCGTCACTTCACCAGGTGATGCCGCCGTCCTTTCTCTTTTAGCAGCACCACCAAGAACTCACTGTCGCCACAATGAACATGCTGCCGTGACAACGAAGTCCCCGTGTCCGGTCTGCCGAAGGTCACGAAGGCAACAACCACGTAGGCGAAGGCTCGCAGTAGCCGCAGCTCCTCAGGCGATCTCGGAGTCAACCTCAGCGCTGCTTCGTGCACACGTCGTACGTGTGCCGCCGGCAGCCACGTCCGCTGGGTCTCGATGTTCTCCTCCTGCACCGCCAGCTCCGCCTGGATGGTCGCCATCCCTTTCACAGCTCGGGTCACAGAACGACCCTTCGCTGGTCCAGGAAACCGTAGGTCCTCGTGGTAGTTGTTGATGGCAGACAGGTACGGCTGCAAGGAGGCCGACTTGATGCCTCCGTCCTTCAACAGGGAGGCGATGTACAGCAACACCGTCGCCTCCGATGCTGGCAGCCACGGCCGTTGGTGCTGCTCACAAAATAAAATGAAGCGCCGCGCCTTCGGTCCGTAGTTGCCCATTGTCGTGTCCAGCAGTGCTTTTTTCTGCAGTGTCACTGCCAGTTCCGCGAGCCGGGAAGGTCCCAACTCACCCCTCCACCACTCACAGAGTGAGCGCGTGAGGAAGCATTTTACAGCACCACCACGCTTGTACTCTTCGTAGTTGCCTCCGCTGATCCGCTCGATGTTCTCGCCGTCCGCGTCCGCTGCCTCGTCCGTCAGCTCTGACACGTTGTTGATGATTTTGAAGTTCTCCTCGGACAAGTCCAGTGTCTCCTCGTCGCCATCGTCGTACAGCACGTGCGCCTTCCCGTCCTCGTTGAACTCCTTCACCACACCCGGGTAGAAGCAGTCATCGTCCTTTTAGAACACCTCGATTTTTGAGCCCACGGTCACCTTGCCCGCTGTCGTACTCGTAGCAGAGCTCCTTCGTACTTCAGCAGCGTAGTAACTCACGGGCGCGCCTCGATGAAGAACATCACAGCGTCCCACTTCGAGGGCCCGAGCAGCTCGGACCCTCCCAGCCTGCTCGGAGTGAACAGGTCCC
>LGRX02004117.1:0-14745 GCA_001247695.2 Cymbomonas tetramitiformis | reverse complement strand
TATGGTGCGGTGTGAGGACAGCTCCTCCGACACGCGACCATAAAAAGGGGGTGTGGCCGGTAGGATGTATGTGTGTGTTTTGAATCGGTGCGGTGGACCGTGTGCGCATGTGGGTTGGGCATACGGAATATATATGGTGCGGTGTGAGGACAGCTCCTCTGACACGCGACCATAAAAAGGGGGTGTGGCCGGTAGGATGTATGTGTTTGGTTCGGGTCGGTGCGGTGGACCGTGGGCGCATGTGGGTTGGGCACACCGAATATCTATGGTGCGGTGTGAGGACAAATCCTCTGACACGCGACCATAACAAGGGGGTGTGGCCGGTAGGATGTAGATGTGTGTGTTTGTTTTGGGTCGGTGCGGTGGACCGTGGGCGCATGTGGGTTGGGGACACGGAATATATTTGGTGCGGTGTGAGGACAGCTCCTCTGGCACGCGACCATAATCAAATTGTGTGGCCGGTAGGATGTATGTGGCTGTTTCGGGTTGGTGCGGTGGACCGTGGGCGCATGTCGGTTGGGCACACCGAATATATATGGTGCGGTGTGAGGACAAATCCTCCGACACACGACCATAACAAGGGGGTGTGGCCGGTAGGATGTATGTGTTTGTTTTGGGTCGGTGCGGCAGACCGTGGGCGCATGTGGGTTGGGCACCGGGAATATGTATGGTGCGGTGTGAGGACAGCTCCTCTGGCACGCGACCATAATAAGATTGTGTGGCCGGTAGGATGTATGTGGCTGTTTCGGGTTGGTGCGGTGGACCGTGGGCGCATGTGGGTTGGGCACACCGAATATCTATGGTGCGGTGTGAGGACAACTCCTCTGACACGCGACCATAACAAGGGGTGTGACCGGTAGGATGTATGTGGTTGTGTCGAGTTGGTGCGGTGGACCGTGGGCGCATGTGGGTAGGGCACACGGGATATATTTGGTGTGGTGTGAGGACAGCTCCTCTGACACGCGACGATATTCAGGGGGTGTGGCCGGTAGGAGATATGTGGTTGTTTCGGGCCGGTGCGGCGGACCGTGGGCGCATGTGGGTTGTGGCGTGTCGTATGTGTGTAACATCATTAAACATAATACTAGGTCTGATAGAGGAGGGCGGTTGCTGCACCTTTTGCAAGACCAAGAAACGCAAAACCCGCAGCCGTAACAACAAGTCCAAGCGTCTTAAGAAAAAAATAGTGAAGTTGAAAAGGGCACATAGTGCACTTGAAGCTTCTGTCGAGGAGGAGAAACCCCTTCCACAAGCACCGCTTCCCATATTCGTGGGTGGTTACTCGGAGTACTACTCCCCGCTCACGTCCGAGAACAGTCGTCACCCACGCACAACCGCCTGGCGTTACGGCCCGGATGTCGTGCGCACTCTGGCGCAGAACTGCAACTTGGGTGAAGTCTCCTACAATATGGTCACGTTCTCAAATCCTTTAGGTCCGGCGAAAAGGTGCGACGGCGGTTTCGCGTCAACCAGAGTCGGTTGCACCCTCAACGGCACGGTTCCTTTGGTGTACAAAGAGTTCAGTCTAAAGCACTGGCCAAGCGCGTCAACCCGCTTTTCCGAGTTTGCTCGGGAACTATACATGACGACCCTCGCCGCGAATTCAGCTCCGCAGTACGTGTCGCCCATACTCCACTTCGGTTTGCGGCAGCTTGGCGAACGAGAACGTCCCGCATGTGCACCGTTCTTACTTTCCATGGACCACGGCATCTCCCTGGACGCCTTCCTGGCACAACCGCCCGTGGCTGTTACCATGACCTTCAAGAGAGACCTGTGCGCCAGAATCTTGACAGGCTTTGCTGCGCTGCATAAAGCCGGTATCTCCCACGGGGACGTCCGGGCAACAAACATGGTGCTTTCCCCGACGAGGCCCGACAGCTTGGTCATCATCGACTTCGGGCTATCAAGGCGGCAGCATAGGAAGGGCTGCCTGAAGATCACTACCGAAGGCACCGATGGACCTCCGGAACGCCTGACGATGCACATCAGAAGCCTGGATCAGTGTATGCGCCGGAGTACAGTAATGGAGGACCGACACCTGCAACCGACATGTGGGCGATTGCCCCGATCCTCGTGCGCATCTTGATTCGAGATTCACGTGACGCCCTTAAGAGAGTTAATGATGATGCCACCAACGCGACTGTGCATGACATCCTGGGGAAGCGGTCAAGCAATACCTGTGTCAGCCGTGCAATCTGGAACCCAGTTATGGACTGCGTGCACCGCGAGCCCGCGAAACGGCCAACCGCCGCTAGCCTTGCCCGTCTTTTTGTGGCCTCCGAGGCGGCTACCGATGGCAAGTTAGTCCGTCTGGGAAACCAATAAGCGCCTATGGATGCTAACCTAGGAGGTAGGTTCGTCGCCGATGTCCTCGTATATGGTATTGGATGATGTTCATATGTTCCCGCCTGATGCCTGCATTGCGGCTGCAAAGCTGCCTTCCTTGCATGCAATAAATCACAGCGATCCAGCCAGTTGGATGGAGATGGTTGGTTTTTTTACTTCTGAAAACCTGCGTACCATGCCTTTTGCCGCAGGTAACATCCACACCTCGTCACGCGTATTGCAGCCAGGTTGGCTTGGAGCGGTGGTTTGTATTGAAAATCTGGACGCTTGAGCAACGCCGTCTTGCTGGTGGGTTATGGCCTGAGAGCCCGGCGGACTCCTTTGCGTTGCACGCGCAAAGCTTGCTGCTGGACGTCTTTGGCGATCAACATCTTCATCACGCTATATTCGTGAAGGCCGGAGAGTGTCCGCTGACCCCCTCCGCCAACTTTTTCGAGTTTGCAGGGTGGCCGCGGAGCGGCTGGTCTGTGCCCCAATTGGGACATCCCTACGGCCTACGAGGCCTGCTGCGACTTCGTGTATATGCCACGCCCCTCGACGGCAGCGGTTGCCATGGTTGGTGGGGGGAGGTTGTGCTTGTTCACGGTCCGTGGGGTCACGCCCTCGGTTACACTTCACCAACGTCTTCCAATCGTTTTTTGGGACGCAGCTTCACCGAGAGCTTACAGATGCCCCCTCCATTTCAGAACATTTTACACATCTGCCGAGGTTACGGGGTAAATTTTTTGAAAATTCTAATTTTTTGTTTGCAAATCCCTCAAAATGATACCTTCGGAGCATACACTTGTGGGAAAGTTTCACAAGGGAAATTCTCCTTTGTATTCATGAATTTTTTGTGGAGGGGTAGGTCCGAGGAATTCATAAGATTCAACAAAATTTTGTGCTCGGTTTGTTGCGTTTTAATACAAGCCGTACATTCACTTTTTTTAATAAACAACACATAAAAATTGCGGGTTATTCATACTTTGAGCTTCAACCGAGACTATTGGTACAGGTGGTCAAGGAAAGTAGCCGGCTTACGACATAATTACAATGGACCAACCCAACTCGGCAATTTCTGCACCCCAATACTAAAGCAGCAAAGCTGCCCCTTCTCGACTCACGCAACACTTTCCTAAGGGTATTCCTACACCTCAATACTAACGCAACAGAGTTGCCCCTTCTCGACTCGCGCAAAACTTTCCCAAGGCGCTTCTTACGCCGCAATGCTAACGCCACATAGCTGCCCTAAGGCGATTATTACACCTCAATACTTGAACGCGTCAAAATTCCCCTTCTCGACTCGTAAGACTTTCCTAAAGAGTTCCATATTCACACCATTAAAAAACCGCTACCGGGAAACTAGTGCTACAACAAAAACTTGTTTGTACTGTACTAAGGCTCGAGACGTCTAGAGTCGCCCCTTCCTCGACTCGCGCAAAACTTTTAAATATCATAATAATATAATAATAATAATGTCAAGATATAATAATAATGATATATCGTATATATTATAATATGTTGTATGTTATGATAACAATACTAACACTACTATTAATCTTTTTTTAATTTTTTTAATAGTAATAATAGTAATAATAGTAATAATACTAATAATTTTTGTCACCGTACTCCGTGTCCACTAGCAGAAAGGGAGACTTGCTGACGCGTGTCCACTGACCTTCGCTGCTTGGTCAAATAATTATCTAGATTTGAAATCAAAAAAAGCGGACACGGTACACGTCGCCAAGGCTTCATAGCCAAACCAAGTGCCGACGTCTTAAATGTGATAGTTTTAGTGGGTAAGTTATGTATGTTTGAATTATGGTGTTTTAAGTGTGCGATTTCTCTTGCTTAACCCCTAAAGGGCGGATGGAATTTCTTGCAAAAAACGGTGTTTTGGGGATTGTAGGCATTGTCGCGTATCGCGGACATCGATGTGCATTCACGTTATCATGTATGCTGTGTATGACCACCATGTAACTTTAAGAGCGCCATAACATGCATCCGTGCACCATATATATTCAGATTTTCGGCATATCCAACCCAACGTTTCATGATTTTGGGACATGTAAAATTTCTCCAATCTCCTATTACAACTTACATTTCGACTTCGTTGGGTGACTATCGTCATGAAAACTTGGGGATTGGTCACATGAACATATTCCCACCCGGTAGCGCACCTGTACACCGGCAAATGTACCGACTATGAGCAAAAACGCCCCCCAAAACACCAAAAAAACACTTAATTGTAAATGTTTTCCATACTTAAGGAATGCTTTCCCATACTTAAGCGCAATTGAAGGCGATTGCTTCCTATTTGTGGGGATATATAGCATGTTTCATGCAAACAACCATGCAGGGGACGCTAGTGGACATTGGGCACGCGACATGCCTTCACAACTCCACCCAACTGGGCGGGATCGTCGGGTGTAAGCCTTGATTTCGTATATTTTAAGACAAAATTCAAGCTCTAAAAGGCGAGTTTTCAAGAATTGTCGTAATTGAAAATGTTGCTATGTGAGATATATGTCCTATATGGACTACCCATCCTAGTGATTAGTCATTTGCGACATACACACAGGTAGGTGCACGCGCCTTGGAATGCATATTTCGGCAAGCCAAGGGCATGTAGAACCACTTGGATGCACATTCCCACAATCGAATCCGTCCGTATACGGTACAAACCGCCCTTTAGGGGTTAAAAAACACGAGTTAAAAACATGCGCTTTGAGTGTAAAATACAACGGTATTTTTTCGTATGGTGTTTTTACGTAAAGATCTTTGAAGTACAGATCTTGGTCCAAAGATCTTTACGCAAATATTACCTTAAACATTAAAAAGCATTTGAAGCTGGCGCAAAGGTCTTGGAGCTAACTCGACTTTGCGCAAAGTTTACTTTAGCAATTAATGAGTACACGGAGCTTGCGCAAAGATTTCTTTACAAATTAAAGAGTAGTTCGAGCTTGCGCTAAGATCTTTGAAGCAAAGATCTTTGCGCAAATATTATTACCTTAAACATTAAAAAGCATTTGAAGCTGGCGCAAAGATCTTGAAGCTAACTCGACTTTGCGCAAAGTTTACTTTAGCAATTAATGAGTACACGGAGCTTGCGCAAAGATTTCTTTACAAAATAAAGAGTAGTTCGAGCTTGCGCTAAGATCTTTGAAGCAAAGATCTTTGCGCAAATTTGCTAACTCAAACGTTGAAAAGCAGACGAAGCTTGCGCAAAGATCTTTGGAGCTAACTCGACTTTGCGCAAATATTTCTTTACAAACTAAAGAGTGTTCGAGCTTGCGCTAAGATCTTTGAAGCAAAGATCTTTGCGCAAATTTGCCAACTCAAACGTTGAAAAGCAGACATGCTTGCGCAAAGATCTTTGGAGCTAACCCGACTTTGCGCAAATATTTCTTTACAAATTAAAGAGTGTTTGAGCTTGCGCGAAGATCTTTGAAGCAGAGATCTTTGCGCAAATTTGCCAACTCAAACGTTGAAAAGCAGACGAAGCTTGCGCAAAGATCTTCGGAGCTAACTCGACTTTGCGCAAATATTTCTTTACAAATTAAAGAGTGGTTGAGCTTGCGCGAAGATCTTTGAAGCTGAGATCTTTGCGCAAATGCTAACTCTGAAAGCATTGAAAAGCAGACGAAGCTTGCGCAAAGATCTTTGGAGCGAATGTTTTAACATTAATGTCAGAAGTCAGAGTTTTGACATTAATGTCAAAACAGGGTTGATCAACTCTTTTTCCTAGCATTATTGCTGATTCTGCTGAGTTTTGACATTAATGTCAAAACAGGCGGGATCAACTCTTTTTCCTAGCATTATTGCTGCTTCTGCTGAGTTTTGACATTAATGTCAAAACAGGCGGGATCAACTCTTTTTCCTAGCATTATTGCTGCTTTTGCTGAGTTTTGACATTAATGTCAAAACAGGCGGGATCAACTCTTTTTCCTAGCATTATTGCTGCTTTTGCTGAGTTTTGACATTAATGTCAAAACAGGCCGGATCAACTCTTTTTCCTAGCATTATTGCTGCTTTTGCTGAGTTTTGACATTAATGTCAAAACAGGCGGGATCAACTCTTTTTCCTAGCATTATTGTTGCTTTTGCTGAGTTTTGACATTAATGTCAAAACAAGCGAGATCAACTCTTTTTCCTAGCATTATTGCTGCTTTTGCTGTTTATTGATGTTAGATTATTAATGTTCTTTTATTAATGTTAGAAAGGGAAAAAATATGCTTGTTAACCTTGTAACTCTATATTTCCCTACCGTTATGCCATAAATGTCAAGAACTAAAAAGATACGCACGAAAATTCTATAGAGTTAGAAGAACGCAGTTGAGAGACTTAGAAAAGAATCGCGAATTTGTAGAGCGGAAAGAAGAGCAACATTTTTACTCACTATTTTGTAAACAATTATTTCTACCTAATTTTTACTCCCTATTTTATGAACAATTGTTACTACATGATTTTTACTCACTATTTTATAAACAAATATTCCTACCTGAAACTCACCATTTATAAACAATTATTTCTCCCCGATTCATGTAGAAATATTTGTTTATAAAATAGCGAGTAAAAAGGTTGCTCTTCTTTTCGCTCTTCAAACTCGCTATTTTTTCTAAGTCTCTCAACGATTTGTAGAGCGGAAAGAAGAGCAACTTTTTTACTCACTATTTTGTAAACAATTATTTCTACCTAATTTTTACTCCCTATTTTATGAACAATTATTACTACATGATTTTTACTCACTATTTCATAAACAAGTATTCCTACCTGAAACTCACTATTTATAAACAATTATTTCTCCCCGATTCATGTAGAAATATCTGTTTATAAAATAGCGAGTAAAAAGGTTGCTCTTCTTTTCGCTCTTCAAACTCGCTATTTTTTCTAAGTCTCTCAACGATTTGTAGAGCGGAAAGAAGAGCAACTTTTTTACTCACTATTTTGTACACAATTATTTCTACCTAATTTTTACTCCCTATTTTATGAACAATTATTACTACATGATTTTTACTCACTATTTTATAAACAAATTTTTCTACCTGAAACTCACTACCGAAGGGGCAGCTTTGCTGCGTTAGTATTGAGGTGCAGAAATTACCAAACTTGGTTTGTCCATTGTAAGTATGTTGTAAGCTGGCCCATTACACCGAAGGGTAGGTCTTGCATGAGTCGAGAAGGGGCAGCTCCGCTGCGTTAGTATTGAGGTGTGAGAATTGCCTGAGGAAAGTTTTGCGTGAGTCGAGAAGGTGTAGCTTTGCTGCGTTAGTATTGAGGTGCAAAAATTGCCAACTGGACAAATCTGTAACGTATAAGTATGTTGTTAAACGGCCCACTGCACCGACCGCCCTGACCAAGAGTCTTGGTGCAGGCCTCGGTTTACATAGAAACCTGTATGCGGTGCACGTATGGTAGACAGAGAGTAAAATACGGAGCAAATAATAGCAACCGCGTGCCGTTAACTAAAATACCTCGTAAATAAAGACTCTAAATATTAGGAGTTTCACCTCGTTGTATTCATGGGTCCCTCATAGTGGTGACGGGATTTTTACACATATCGTTTTGGCAAACTCGGGTCCTCGGGACCCCGTATCCTCGGCACTTGTGTTTGGTGGGTATATTAGACCATCCTCAAGCCCGTATGCTGCGCCTTGTTTGATGGTACCCAAACTAGGACAGCCTCACATACTGCGACTAGTGTGTGATTACAGGCAGCTGAACTCGCAGTCAATACGGGATCGGTATCCTCTACCCGACATTCAGGTGATGTTTGACGAGATGCAAGGCGCCACTCATTTCTCCACCTTTGACGCGGTTGATGGGTTCTGGCAAGTACCCATGGCCCCTGAAGACGTGGAGAAAACAGCGTTTACCACTCAGATGGGCGCTTATGAGTGGTTGGTAATGCCGCAAGGCTTACAGAACTCACCGCCGCAGTATCAACGCCGGATGCAGCGAGCCCTCGGACACCTACCCTTCGTCAGAATCTTCATTGACGACGTGTGTGTGTTTACGAAGGGCACCATTGAGGAACACTACGATTGTGTTCGCACCTTCCTCCTCACGTGCCGTGAGAAAGGAGTCTACCTCAAGAAATCCAAGGCACAGATGTTGAAGGAATCGATAAAATTCCTGGGCCACACTCTGTCGAAGGAAGGGTGCCGGCCTCAGCACGACAAGGTTGCATCGGTGCGTGATTGGCCTGAGCTGGAGAACGTAACCCATGTGCGGCAGTTTCTGGGACTGGCTGGATACTACCGGCGGTTTATTCATTGCTTTTCAGAGATAGCGCAGCCTCTCACCAAGTTGACCAAGTCAGATGTACCTTGGCAATGGGGACCGGAGCAACAATGGGCCTTCAGGGAACTGAAGGAAGCCTTGGTTAAGGCACCCATTTTGGCCTTGCCAAATATGAAGGCAGCGGCGGATGGCTCAGCTCCCTTCTTGGTGCAGACCGATGCTAGCGGTGTGGCGCTGGGAGGGGTACTTATGCAAGACTGTGGGAATGGTCTAAAGGTGATCGCCTATGAGAGCAGGCAATTCTCAGCTGCCGAGCAGAACTACCACACTGGAGAGCGGGAACTGGGGGCTCTACATCACTGTTGTACAGTGACGTGGAGACATTATTTGATCTTCACTGAGTTCAAGCTTCAAGGAGATTACCGACCACTAGAGTGGTTGATGGAACCCGGGCGTGAGCTGTCGCGCAGACAAGCGAGGTGGTATATGGATCTGGTCGAGGTGGGTGTTCCTCGTATGGAATATGTGAAGGGAGCCTTACTGTTGGTACCCGACGCCTTATCCCGAAGACCAGATTATGTCTCTACATCACCTCGGGAAGGCTTGGAGGAGGCGGGCGTGCTGGATATCAAGTCTGACATGCCAATAAATCCTCTCTCCGCGATGGACTTCTCCAATGTGTTCGAGGAAAGTCCTTCGCCAAGCTATCCAGTATGGCACACGGAGAAGGAGGCTTGTTTGCACGCGGTGGAAACGCTGCAACTAGCAGAAAGAGCTATGGAGGTGACTCTAGCCTTTAAAAGCCGGGGGACATATCTGGATCCTGAGGCTCTGGACAGGCATTCCATGCGGGGGAAGAAGACCTCTAAGACACCAACGCCGCAGGCTGGTGGAAAGGAACCCCCCTCGAGGAGAATTACACGCTCCCAGACGCAAAACATGACGGTGGAGCAGTCTACGCAGGATTCCATCGCCAGTGAAAAGACTTTGACAAGCCCATCTGCACTGGGCAGAACGAAGATTCGTTCTGCGACCCCTCCCTGAAAGATGGTCTGGAGGAAATGCAACGCATGGAGGAGGCGTCAACAGTCTCAACAACAAGGAGGTAGTTGGGGAAATCTGTGAGATTTCAGACAGAAAGCTCGCCTGGAAGAAGAGTTCGACAAGAAGTCTTTGACCGTATTCAGGCCAAGTACGGCAACTTCAACGTCGAGGCCTGCTGCGATGAGCAAGGCAACAACCGACAAGTCAAGCGGTTCTGGCACAACTGCTTGCAAGAGAACTGGAGGGGATTGCATGTGTGGTGTGCACCCTCCTCCTCGGGGGAACACCTGACGGTGGAAGCTCTCCTGCGAAAGTATGTGCAGGAATGGAGATTGGACCTCGAGAACACAATTCATCTGCAGTATTTCTTTTGCCAGATATTCAGGCAAGGATGCCGCGGTGGAGATCTTTATTTCGGCGGGCTGGTATGCGCATTGAGGAAGTAATCCCCACACATGATGCGCAGGGTGAACCAGTACAACTGATGGAGGGTCCAAATGGTAAACTGGTTGACCTGCAGCAACCAATGTTGGTGGTGTACGCTCCCCCATCAAAACAGCGAGTGCAAAGAATACGCCACACGAGGACACCGGTGCCTATTGTCCTCAAGGGAAAAGCTGCCAAGTTGCGAGACTCCGAGGAGAACGCTACTGACGCAGTTTTCATGGGGGCCTTGAAGTCCGAATATGACAGAGATGGATCTCTGCATGACCTACGGGACAAGGTGAAGAACGCTCCTCATTGCCGCACGAAGGACTTTTGTTTGGTGGGTAATGTACTGTGGAGAACGACTTCTGGACGGTATCAGTTGGTGCTGGGTGAAGACTCCCCTCTGAGGGAAATCATTATGCGGGAGGCGCATGATTCGGTGACGGCTGGTCATACCGGCAGAGATAAAACGCTGGAACGTGTTCTGCGGCGGTTCTGGTGGAGAAATGCACACCAGGACGTGGAAGATTGGGTGGCATCTTGTGCTGTTTGCCAATCGGTGAAGCCCCGATCCTCTTACCCATATGGGTTGCTGAACCCGCATTCTATTCCCACTAGGTTGTGGCAAGATGTGGGGGTGGATTTCGTTACGGGATTACCGATGACCGAGCTGGGCAATGATGCCTTTGTTGCATTTACATGCAAGCTCTCTAAAATGGTTCATGTGGTTCTCATGAATTTTGGAGACAGTTCAGCCGCCACCCTGGCGCGAATCTACTTCGACACGGTATGGAGGCTGCATGGTGCGCCAATGAAAATTGTCAGCGACCGTGATCCTCGTTTCCAGGACGCCTTCTGGAAAGGGTTGATGAGGTTGATGAGTGTGAAAGTGGCCATGACTACACCATACAACCGCCCTCGATATGATGGTCAGGCTGAACGTACCAACCGTGTAGTGGAGGACATGCTGCTGTCATTTGCGTGGAGGACAATCCTAAGTCCTGGGACCTGTACGCGACTAATGTGGAATTTGCGATTGATGATTCGCGCCATGATTCTACAGGTTTTACTCCTTTTGAGCTGTGTTGTGGTGTACAGTATCACCGATGTCACAGCTGGATATTTTCTTAGAGGCTGCTCAATATGGCAGCGGGCGACGAAAAGGAGGGGTAGGGACTGCACATGAATGGGCATCTCGGTTTTCGGCGCAGTTGCGGGACGCACGCAGCAAATTGGAGTTGGCGCAGCGCCGGCAGCGTGATGTTTTCGACCAACGACACACGCAGCGGGAGTACGCGATAGGCGTTCTGGTGTGGATCGAAGCTAAGCATCTCACAGAGAAGCTGATGGACAGGTCGCTTTGCCGCAAACTCAGCAAACGGTGGCACGGGCCAGTCGCAGTATCAGAACGCTTCTACAGTGACTTGCAGGCGGATATGCCAGAAGCGCATCGGGGAGCGCCAGTTGCATATAGACTGAAGCTACCTCCGCACTGGAGGATACATGACGTGTTTGCGCAGCACCGATTGAAACCCTACCTTGGGGGAGAGAACACCTTCGCGCTGCGGCAGGAAACAGTGGTACCTGAAGCAGTGGTGGTGGATGGACAGAAGGAAGCACATGTGGAGAAGATTTTAGGTCGGCGCGTGCGAATCAGTCGCGGGAAAGAAATCGAGGAATGGAAGGTGCGATGGACTGGGTTTTCCAAAGCCCATGATCAGTGGAGAACGCGTGATAAGCTGGAACGCGGTGCTCCACTACAACAGTTGCGTGATTTCGAGGAGCGACGCCTAGCTATGGAACAGCAAGTTATGGATTCAGCAGCGTAGAGAAGAGAACACCGACGCCACCAGGACGCCACATTACTGATGGCCTCCGGCGACAGAACTCTGGCGCAACATTTATCAGCTCAGTTTTATGGCATATCTAACAGTTCAGCGAGTGCATGCCTTCCATGGGAAGAACAACAGATCACTGAAACTGGAGAGGTGGCTTATGTGACAGAATTGCCACAGAACCCAGTGAAACCTATCAGAATACTGGTACTCTTTAGTGGCACTGGTTCAGTTCAGAAAACCTTTACAGAATGTTTCCCTCACTCTCAGACAGTGTCTTTAGACTCTGACAAATATTGGCAATCCACACATACTGCCAGAGTGGAAGACTGGGAATATTGGGGATATTACCCCCCTGGTTATTTCGACGTGGTATGGGCTAGTCCTCCCTGTACGCAGTATAGTCAAGCGCGGACCACTGGAGGGCCTCCAGATTTGGTGTCTGCTGACGCTTGCGTAGAACGCACACTGGACATCATCGAGTACCTCAAACCCCACTTTTGGTTTCTGGAAAATCCGAAAGGGCGATATCCAAAAGCTCTCAGATTCAGGCCTGTAGTTTCTCAACTACCTACTCCTCTATTTTGTTCATACTGCATGTATGGAGAGAAATATAAGAAGCCTACGTGTATCTGGACTAATGCGCCACCTAGTGCGCCACTGCGTGAATGTACCACGCAGACTCCGTGCCCATGCAAATGGGCCACAGGAGTACATCCACTCACTGCTCAATTAGATCCTCATCCAGATCAACAAGGGATGAAGAAGTCACATGCAGTCTACCCAATCCCTGCAAAGTTGTTGAGAACCTTATTTCAGTGTTTGTTCCCCAGGAAGACTTGAGATGCTGGGGTGACATCAGGAGAAAGCCACCCCTAAGGGGGGGAGAGTTGTGCCAGGGGGCACGATATATAAATAATAGCCGTGCCAGGGGGCACGATATACGTGTAATTACCCCCACTGAGGGGGGGTCCGATTCAGATTATCGACATATTAGGGGAAATAATGAGAGAGAATCTGACATCGTGGATGAAGAATGCAAGATCAGTAAATGTTACCTCTCTGTCAGAATCGTGAACGATAGTAGAATTATTAGGAACGATTATGACAGAATCAACGGTGACGATACGATATCGCCACCGATGTGATAGAGGTGACGATTATGGCGGCGCAGGTTGGGGAAAAATAGGAATGATTGTTCTGTGCAACCTAGCCGATCATGAATGCAGCCTCTGGCTATATAACAGTGAAACACGAGTTCCTCGGGACTTGGTTACGATTAAAAACATTTTTTGTTGTAACACGGGTATTTGCTCATAATCACTATAACGTGATATATACGATCTGATTACGGATGATGCTGTAACTTCGCATATGTATTATTATGCCCTGTCTCAGTCGTCATGATGTCATGCCCTTGAGTCCCGACTTCTTGGATCTATCGGTTGGTGCCACATATGATTGATGGAGCGAAACCATGCCGCGTGTGAATCGATCAGGGATCAGGATTGCATGGTTCCAATGTTCTAACTTTGCAATATTCAAGCAGTTACTTTTACCTCGTAACTGGGGAGTTGTGTCCCTAACGTGTCCTTTTTTCAGAGGTCACGATATCTTCCCGACTTTCACACTGAACGTGTGCAAACCTACCTCTAAGGCAGCAGGCAGCACTGTGCAAATATATAGTACTTGCAGGAGTGTTCTGGTGAACAAAGGTTGATATTACAACGAATATCAAAGTCGGATATCGGATTTTTTCAGATTTCTGTTTGAAGTTACTTAGCAGCCACAGAGGTGGCTGCAATTGAAAACTGTTTCAAACTCAACCCCGAGAGCCTGCACAACTCTCTTCTATAAGGAAACTTGTCCATACCATTTCACCTCAAGTGTTCAGTCATTTGCTGACTGCATCTGCCAATCAGCTGGGATCTGTGATCAGTACTCATATGTCTCTGACTGTCAACTCCCTAGTCTCTCATCTGAATACTCACAGATCTGCTGATTTGGCAGTAACTGAGGTCCTCCTAGTTCCCCTCCAGTTCTGTTCGACTCTTCGAGTTTTTGATGGTTTCCCACCATTTCTCTGGAGCCTTATCTGCTGTAGGTGCAGATATCCCAATGTCACACTATGGCTCTGAATTATGTCAGTCACTCCTGTCATGCCTCTCAGGTCTTAGTAGTAACTGTCATCATTCCTGTCACTCGTCACTCTGACACGTCTGTCAGCCGTCAGACTCACGTTCCACCCTAGTACACACACAGTGCTGTAGACGCATCGATGGAACCAAACAGCAATTCCGAACAATCAAATGAACGTGATTCACCTCATTGTTATCGAGCTCGGAGTACTAGTCTCCTAAATTGATCGGAGTGCATTGCTTAGAATGTAATGTTTCGCATACCAAGTCAGTGCTGTTACCACTCTATTCCTCAAGTTAGTGCAATTCTTCACAACGTTCTAACCCTGACTAACCACAGGTTTAATCCAGACAACTTCTGTAGGAGTCTACACTTGACTTCTTCTCTTCTTTACGGTTTCGGACTTATACTATTCTACACTTATTAAACGACCGCACGAGGTATGCTTACGATTGGTCAACTACAAGACTTCGGTTTCGTAAATCTTGATAGTTATGCTTATGCTTTCAAGTGTATGCTTTCAATACACAATATACAGCGGATACGGCTCTTACTTTTTATGTTACAATTCTCAGTTCAGTTCATCTCCCCGAAACTGGTTACACTTAAAGTTCTTATGCATTCAGGAACTCTCTCCATAACTCAACTGTACTGAGTACTCCGTACAACAGGCTAGGCACCTCACATCAACATCATTCTGATCGGTCCTACTGTACTCCATACTGAGTACT
>LGRX02004115.1:0-13164 GCA_001247695.2 Cymbomonas tetramitiformis | reverse complement strand
GGACGAAATCTTGGACCAATATCACCTCTCCTCGCAAGTTCATATCATTTTCAGAACGTAATAAACGGCTTCATAAGCTAATGACGGCTAATTTTGACGAAAATATGTTTTCTATTCCTTTTGATGAAGGTTGCGAGATTATCTGCAAACCGTGCCCGGGAATAGTTATTGAAGATTCTATGGAAATAGAGGCTGACTTTTTTAATCATGAGCCAATTCCAAGCACAGCCCCGAGCGCAAATACGCAATTGGTCCTTTGGAACGCGCCTTTGACGTGTAGATCGGAAGTTAGCTCTAATTCTTCACGCGTTTCCGGGACACGCGCTTTGCGCGAAATTGACTTACAAGAGATAAGAAGCAGACTTGATACAGAATTTTCAGAGACAAGTTTGGACTTGAGGAATGAAGACCCTCTACATTGTTTAAATGGTGAAGTAAACAAGCAGATTGTCGTGCGCAAACCGTACGAATCCGACATACGCAAACAGAAATATACAGGCGTAATTAGTATCAAGCAGCGACGATTGCAGGCTGACAGTATATCAATGGCAGAAACCATTAAGTGCAATTGCAAGTCGCACTGCTGTCTATCTTTCTCATCGGCAGATATTAAGTCTCTTCGCGAAAATATTTTCAGCATGACGCAAAAAGATAGAAAGGAATACTTCATCAAAGACTTGCTAAAAAACAGCTATCGATCTGAGGACAAGTTCGACTTCAAATACTTTTTGGCCAAGAAGCAGGTATGTTTTTTTTGAACTCGTTCATTAGCTAATGAACGGCCTCTGGCCAAAGCGCGACTCACACAGAGACACTTTGGCTACGGGAACCGTTCATTAGCTAATGAACGGCCTCTGGCCAAAGCGCGACTCACACAGAGACACTTTGGCTACGGGAACCGTTCATTAGCTAATGAACGGCCTCTGGCCAAAGCGCGACTCACACAGAGACACTTTGGCTACGGGAACCGTTCATTAGCTAATGAACGGCCTCTGGCCAAAGCGCGACTCACACAGAGACACTTTGGCTACGGGAACCGTTCATGCGCTAATGAACGGCCTCTGGCCAAAGCGCGACTCACACAGAGACACTTTGGCTACGGGAACCGTTCATTAGCTAATGAACGGCCTCTGGCCAAAGCGCGACTCACACAGAGACATTTTGGCTACGGGAACCGTTCATTAGCTAATGAACGGCCTCTGGCCAAAGCGCGACTCACACAGAGACACTTTGGCTACGGGAACCGTTCATTAGCTAATGAACGGCCTCTGGCCAAAGCGCGACTCACACAGAGACACTTTGACTACGGGAACCTTTCATTAGCTAATGAACGGCCTCTGGCCAAAGCGCGACTCACACAGAGACACTTTGGCTACGGGAACCGTTCATTAGCTAATGAACGGCCTCTGGTCAAAGCGAAATTTTTCTTGGACCTTGTGATAGATTGTGTGATCTTGTTCATCACAGGAATGTGGAAAATTGTATCATAAATTTCTAAATAAATTCTATGAAGTACACATTCACGACGTTGGTCGAGTTGGTACGGCGCTAGGCTATGAACCTCGCACTCGTGGGTTCGATTCCCACTAAGGGTGTAGGTTGCGCAGATCTAAGGCGTGACGGAGAGTGCTGACGAGCACGCGACGGCCGTCCCGCCTGCAGACGTGCAGTGTTGGGGGTGTCTCCCAAGCGTCTTAGATCCAGCCAACCTATAAAAACCCTTATGCGTTTCCTTGGATAATTTGTTAATAATTTTTGAGTGACGGTGTCTTTTGTTTTGTAACAGGTGTGCTTTAAGTTCTACTATATGGCTTACGGCATCAGCTACGGGTATCTTCACGACTGTCGGACACGCGTGCTCGAGGGCCGACACACGTTTGTTCATGGATTGACGTACGAGGAGGACAATCACAAGATTTCCCTGAAACGCGAGTCGGTCGTCGCATGGATCAAGAAATACGCCGACGAATACGGACAACCCCAACCTGACAAAGCCGAGATTCATCTTTCGGATGGTTTGACCATCGAAGAGCTGTGGGACGAGTACATCGAGGGCTTGCGTGAGAATGAGGAGAGCAAAAAAATCTCTCTCAGTTACTTCTACAAAGTATTTGACGAAGATTGCAGCTCTTGGCTCAAGATTCCATCGGTGAACCGATTTTCTAAGTGCGATGTTTGCGCGTCCTTCAAGTTATTGAAGGAAGGCTTAACCAAATCTCAAAAAGGTGAATATTCTTGAATAGCTTTGTGATGTGTTTATATGCTTATGCAATTTGTTCACTGACCCGAATTTGTGTACCTTGTACAGCGCAATACAACGGGCCTCTCAACAAACATCTGGCAATCGCACGAGCGGAGCGCCAGAAGTTCTACAAACATGGTCGTAAAGCGAATATGACCAAGAGCATTGCCATGAACAAAACTTGGCATAAGTATGCCTCGGTGATCATCGATGGCATGACGCAGTGGACCACCCGACTGCCACACTTTCGACGTATCCCTAAACATCTGGACTCTAAGGACTTCCTTGACGTGCACAACATCGGGAGCATGATCGAGAACGTGGGCCGCTTCATGGATTTCAACTACGCCAACTTCAAGGACGATGCGAACTTCCTTGTCAACGTTTTGCACCGGGATATCCTCCGCATTCAAGAGCATCGACGCAACGGAGACGGGGAAAATTCATACCCGATGCCGGAAGTATTGTATGTACAGCTTGACAATGTGAGCACCAACAAGAGCAAGTTGATGTTGGCATACGCAGCTTGGCTGGTGCACACGGACGTCTTTCGCAAGGTGAAACTCAACTTTCTGTTGGTGGGACATACGCACGAGAACATTGACCAGATGTTTTCACGCTTCTCCGTGCGTCTACGACGCAAGCAAACTTGGACGCTCGACGAGATGATAGAGGTCGCACAAGAATGCTTTACGGATGGTGTAATATGCGAGCACACCGAGAAGATCTTCGACTTCAGCTCTTGGTTTGATGGTCACGTCTTCGATTGCCACAATATTTTGGCACAGCAGGCTTTCAAGTTCAAGAAGAACGAGCACGGCGAAGTGGGCATGCAGTACAAACAGTATTCCATTTCACCCAAATGGTTACCCGAGACTCCATTGCCAAAGCTTGTTTATACACCCCCTTGTCGCGGGGCCTGGATACATCAAGCCGATTCCTTTTACCGAAGAAGGCATCGAAAAGCTTGAGCATACCTTACAGGCGTTGAAGGACATTTTGGGCACAAAGCTCACGGAGGTGCACGAAAAGTTTTGGCGCGAGGATGTCATCGAGAAACAGCGCCACCTAGCTGCTGGTGGAGAATGTCAAGCGCCCGCGATACCCTTCCAGCATCCCGAGAAAATCGCCATCGAGCGCAATGCCACCTTGGTTCGACTGATAGAGGCGCCCGCGTTGGCGATAGAAGCTGCCGGGGCTGCCGCCGTCCCCGCAATACCCGTGCGCATCCAACGCCGAATTGATCGAGCGCCGATAGAAGTGTACAACGGTAAACGGAAACACCAAGGTCGAGCCCAAAAGCGAGCAGAGCAGTACGTGGACAACGCCCAGTGGGAGGTCACCTACGGCCAGATGACAGTCGGCAGCTTTGCAGTGGCTCGCGCGGTGGAATCTGAAAACGACAAGTTCGCTTTCCGCGTACAACTGAGGCGAAGCGAATGGTCGGATCCGTTGTACTTGGTGAAGGTGGAGGCGCGCTATCCGTCAACTCAACAGCTGCAATATCGCTATTTCCAACCCAAAAAGCACACCGACACCAAGAAGAAGCACCTCGGCAAGCAGCTTGCGAGTCACCCAGGAGCTTTCGCAGCGCCACCGGGGCACCGACCGTCTACCGAGACTTTCGATAAGAATGAAATAGTGCTGGCATGGAATGTGGATGCGAATGACCCCGAACGGAGTATACCGAACGAGCAATACGCGCGGATAGTCGTCGCTTTGCTTGCACAACAATCCAAACGCACGCGCAAGGACCTAGGTGACTTGAATGAATCGGATGATTCCGATGAAGACGAAGCTTTTGATAATTGCGTAGCGGTAGCGGTAGCACCTGAAGTGGACGCGTAAAACAAGACCGAAAAAAACATGTAAATAATATGTGTATAACGTGTATATAGATTCCGAGTCAAAAGTTCTTTGTGTTTTCACTCCTCCTAGATTTCGAAAAAGTGCATTTGACCTCATTTTTGTACCATAAAAACCATTAAATCTAATGCACAACCTGCACTTGCATGTTCTTGGCTGTTAAAATGCGGCTTTTTAATCCTATCATGAGGTAAATAAGGCAATATCATTTTCACATGAGAATATCATTTTCATCGAATAGTGTGTTAGGGGCCCAGCGATAAGCCCCAAGGGACCCGCGCCAAGCCCCTAGGGCCCCGCGACAAGCCCCGCGGGCCCCACGGCAAACCCAAAGGACAAGCCCAACGTGCCCCACGAGAGGCCCCAAAGGTGGTCGAAAACCGTATATGAAGGTGGTACCTTAGCGTGCCACTTTTACCACGGATCTTGGGCACACGCTTCCGAGGATTGATAGCCGGGGCAAGAGTTCGATAAAAAAGTCAAAGAACCGCCGCCCACCCACCCGCCGGCTATCAATCCTCGGAGTCTTCTACCTCTATGTTTGGTGGAGGGTTCATGCACTTTTAAAGGGACTTCGCCTCAGTTCTTAGTCTAGAGAGTCTAACATAATTTTTATTCCGATTTGGTCTTTTCTATTCTAAAATTATGTTGCATCGGTTGGTTTGGCTTGTTTTGGTTATACTGTGTCTTCATTATTGATTTTATAACTAATCAATTATTTGGGTCGCAAATCGTGAAGCGTATACAATTGGCATAAAATAAATATCTCGCGGCAAGTGGAGTGTGACCAATAGGGCAACAAGTTCTAAATCATTATTCCCAATGCCGGATCGTCAGTACAACAGTAATTAGTAATTAATTCAAAAAGTATTTGAAGAGGATGCATCGTGTGGTGTACGACAATCCATAGTTTGAAAAACAATTATTGCAGGCCGGACGGTGGTTGTCAATAGTTTTAATATACTATATACGAATCAATAGTTTATATATACTATATGCGAACAACACGTCTCCGCACCTGAGACAAGAAGGAGAGACAGTTCAGCTTCACAAGAATGAGCGACCCACCAGTGCCGCCGCCTGGCCGAGTGATATGTATGATTTGTAAGATTCGCCATGGCCTTGTTGGGGAGTGCGGGTGATGGAGGTCGCAGCTTTAGAGCATGGCTTTCACAATGGAAAGCACCCTGTCCAAGCGTGGTGCAGCTTTTGCAACGATGAATTTGTCTATTGTTGGGAGCTGGATGAGGAGGATGACCCTGTTTGTATCCACACAGACTTCCACTCTGCCCTGTTGATGAACTTGAATGCACTTCTGAAGGCCAAACGCGGTAGCCAGAAAACCAGTGGTGCAGAGCAAGGTTAGGTATCGAAATCATGAAGCGGTATTGATTAGATTTCGATAATTGAATTTTCATATCAATCGATATCGATATGGCTCGAACGTGATCGATCAATAACAATATTCATTTAGCGAAATCGATCAATAACGATATATGCATCTTGTTATCAATCAATATCAATAAGTAACATATGCAAATCAATAAATAACAATATTTTTTGCAAAATTGAAGAATATCAATAATCAATATGATATCGACGATGCCCATGCTTGGGGATGTTTTCTCGGTAGGCTCTCGCGTTTCACCTTCAGGAATATTGAAAGATCCTCGTATCTTATCAACCACTGGATCCACACCATACGCGCCCGCGAGTCGCTAGAATATCCTCCACAAAGTATGCCTTCTCATTACTGCCCGGCGCGCCAAAGGCGTACTACTGGGTCCGTTTCGCAGCTTGCATCTCTCGAGTGACATGCCGGCACACGGTTCAGTAAAATTGTTGACGGCGTCACCGGGTATCGGTATGGAATTGTGAATAACGCAGATCATTTCCGGAATAAGCGAAATTGTATGGCACACCCCGCACGACAAGGCCCATCGATCTCGCATACCACGGTCGAACTCAAGAAATCAGCATTCGCAAAACTCAACACGGCGCAGGAGCGATATGGGCCCTGATATTGATATATCAATATCGTTATTCCAAGATTGATATCTGAATTCACGTTTCAACATTGATCGATATCGATATCGCGAATTTCATATCAATCAATACCAATATCCGCCTGCACGGATCGACCAATTTCAATATTCGCCCCCCTTGATCAATCAATATCCAATATTTCAATATCGATGAATTCGTCATCAATCAATAACAATATTTCAATATATCGAAAATATTGAATATCGATACCTAAGCTTGGTGCAGAGCCAGAGACGAGTGGCGCTGCTGGTGCATCTACATCTGCATAGGTCAGGTTTCGTTGTCCTCAGTAATGTGCACCGCGAGAGCGAGTGCAGTGTGTCATATGCGGGCAGCTGTACTGTACTTCAAGTCGTACTTCAATTTATCATCGATATTGATTGTATTCCATCAAAGCTAAAGTGCGTGTAGTAATGATAGGTGTGCGTGTGTACAGTATATCAACTGTAGCATAGGTATTGGTATCTGGTAATAAGAAATAAATAATCAACGATTCCGCCAAGGAATTTGTATGCAATATTAATAGTAAATAGCTCAAAAAATATTTAATTCTGCGTCAACGAGAGTGTGCGACAATATATAGGATTTTAAATAATTAAGTCCGAGACCACTTGAAAACACTATTGCAAACCTAATTATTTATGGATCGCCTTGGGGGGGGTTAAAATCAATAATGAAGACACAAGAATAGAACCAAAAAGTGGATCAACATCCAATTTCCACCTCAATCTTTTTGAACAGTTTTGCGTTTTGTTGCCATCTGCAAGCGAAGAAGGGCAAGGGCAAGGGCAAGAGCAAGGGCAAAGACAAGGGAAACGGCTTAGGCTAGAGGCAGTTGCATATAGTTTAGGAGCATATGAAAATTAGTTTCGTTCGGAAATATTTTTCATGCATATGCTTCTAAACTCGCAAAGATACTGAGCCCGCTGACGGGAAGGGCGACTCGCAAGCATCTTTGACGCTATCGAGTTTCAGGGCACGGTATCGCAATTTTTTGAACTTACCAAATAAAGATGAATACGTGCACATTTGTTATCGAGCGACAACGATAGTTGCTCCGAACCTATCGAGCGATATGAATAACTGGCTCGAACCTGTCGAACGATGACGAAAAGTGCTGCGAACCTATCGAACGATACGAATAAAAGAAATTTGGCGATTGATCATGACAACTATCGATAACTATCGATAGTTAAGGCAGATACTGTACAACAACAAGTCAGCCAGGCACAAAATACCAATATATTACACCCATGATACAATTACTGACACAGTATGCCTTAGAAAATACACAGTGCTGATGGTTGCCATTAAAGAATGCTGGAGGGTCCCCTCCTTAATGCCCTTGCAGAGGTCGCTATGCATCTGTCCTACTGACACAGTATGCCTGAGAAATTACACGAGGCATGTTGACTCTAATAATTGTGTGCTTGGAAAATTTTGAATAGTGACCCTTTATTATGTATGCAATGTTACACTCAATGTACTACCGCACCTATAGGTCTCGTAGGATACCAATCTGTTTCACCATTCACACACCAGGACACGACACCAGAAGGATGGCACCATGTCGTTGGTCCTGCCTATGACTGCCTGCTGGTTGATCGAGTTTGAGTTGACAGTTGAGCCCGACCGTCGACACCACCCTCGCCAACAACTCCGTCCTCAAGCACAAGGAACTCTTGCACGGTGTGCAAACCGCTTGTGAGGCTATGCACGGAGACTTCGCGAGGCGATGAGTGTATGAGTTGGACGAGAGCATCCTTGAGGCCTACGTGGTGGCAACGTTGCTGGATCCTCGGTGGATGAACTGGCAGTTTGAAGGCTGCAACATCTATGATAACGGTGATATGACCTCCGTTCGTGCCTTCGGGTATTTGCTCACCGCGTGGACGAACTTCAAACCCAACGATGTAGAGCCCATTGCCCCTGTTTCCAAGCCTGTTAGGCTGCCCACGCTTTGACCCTACGGGGGCAGCACATCACATTGAAATACAACGACCATATCGCAAAAATGAGACACGCGGGCGTAAATGAGAAAAAAATGAGAAAGCATTAAATTGTCTGCCAAATTGGTTTTTGGGGTTCTGAATGACAAATATTAGGGTTAATTTGAATAGTCCTTGAAGGAATTTCGAAAAATCTGGTTTTTGACTCTTCAAAGTAGCCACGCGAGTCACGCGGGCGGCAAGAAAACGGGAAAGGTGGAAGTATCGTGTAAGGTGTGGAAAGTTATGATTTTGCCTTATGTTTGTGAACGAAATGTTAGATTTTTGCACTATTAGAATATGTAATATTTTGACATTTCCGAAAATGCAACTATTTGCTTACATGGGAGAGATCCAGCAGATTTATGGCCCATTTTAGGGTGTTTGGAGGGTCACGTACTAAAATTCTTCTCATCGGGCGAAAGTGAGCAGCAAAGGAGATATTTTCAAAAGCTATTGTGCTGGAAAAGTTGTTCGGGAGTGAAACCAACCAGGGGTGATGCTCCCTCAGGCTTCATGTGACCCAACATGGGCATTCAGCGGGTAAATTTGCCCTGAACAGGCTATTCCAGCACGATTCTCGGCAGCTAAGAAGACCGGTTAACTGTATTATTTCGCGGGAAACATTAAAATACGTCAGAGGCAAAATATCCCGCGGCAGGTGTTCCTACAGGTGTGCTGCACATGGATATATCGGGGCGTCCAAGGTTCAGGGTTTTAGGGTATATGTTGGAGGAGTCGTAACCGGAGGTCGTTTGCACACACCTGCGTTCGTGACATAGAACCACAACCCGCACCTTAGACTACCTACACCAGTATGGCCAATATTGGAATATTGCAGTATTGGATATGGCCTTTCGATACTTTTACGTTTCGCGACTGCCAGTTACAACAAGCCCAATGGGTTCCTGAAGACCCTTTAATTCTCCGCTTGTGGCAGCAAGCGCGGGAACAAGCAGAAGAAGACTGGGAGGACTTCGGGCAACATGCAGTTAATCTCAGGACCTATCACTGGTGGGGGTTTTGGCCGATGTACGTCCACGGCCGTAGATCCAGCGAAAGGTTCGGTGTGAGGCATCTCGTGTACTGGTATGAGGGCGGGTGGATCTACCACCGATACTCAGATTTGGAGTGGCGGGCCTGGCGAAATAGAAACCGCTACAGCGAAACAACGCACGGTGCCCTGACAGAGCTGGAAAGCGATCTGCTGCAAGAAGATGATAGGAGATGCGCAGTTTGCGGGCGTATGTTAAGAACCTGCACCCTGGCGCGCATATTTGATGCTAGCGCGTGCAATGAGGAGACGTATGCTTGGTAGCTAACACTTATGTCACGTGACTGTACACAAATAAACCGTATATTTACATGTATGAAAACAATAAGTTTCACGCCGTGTTGCCATTGTAATCTAGTGTGCGTGCCACGAGGAATGAATGAGGCTGTGTTGCTTACCTTCACCTGTCCAACGCCTCGGAGGCCAAGTTTTCCCTGGCCACCTTCAGAAGTTCTGCCTTTTCAGGTCCTCCTGGAACTCCGCCGACAGCAGGTTTGCCAGGAGGTTCGTCCCAGCAAGTCAGGATCTCGCTCGCATCGAAGTCGTACCAACCTGTCACTTTCGGAGCGGCTCTCCGGAAGGCGTTCTCCGCGAACAAGCTGTTCAAGTCAGAGAAGGTTTTGCTTGTTCTCCTCGTTCTCGGCATAAGCAGAGGCGCACATGGAAGCCAAAACCCCCACTTCACTCTGTTCGTGTTCAGATCCACCTCCAAGACCTCCACGAAATGCATGGGCATGGACACGGCGTTGTTCCCAGGCATGCGGATAGTAAAGCTGCAGCCGTCGTTGCCCGCGGCCACCGTAACTGCGAAACTTTTGCCCGCACTCTTCGCCAGCATGTCGATGGTGTAGTCCGTAGGAAGGTTACGGTAGGCCAACGGTATGTCGTCGTCCGGGTCGTCCGAGTCGTCCGAGTCGTCCTCGTCGTCCTCGTCCATCGAGACGCCTGCGAACTGTCCAGTGGCCGCCTCCGGGCGATGCGCGTTCTCCACCTGCTCCGCAATCTGATTTGCATCCTCGAAAATGCAATCGTCGTCAGGAGCGAAGCTGTCCGTTATACGGGCGCCTGTCGGACCGATCACAGAGGCCGCTCGGAATAGCACTCGTCCCTTTTCACGACCCCGCGCTTGTCGAGACTTCCCGGGTGGAGACTTGCTCCCTGGGGACGCCTTTGCCAATGGCGAACTGCGTGCACGCTTGTCGCTTGGAGCTCGGGCTTGATCTCCCTGTGGCGCTGCAGGAGCAGGGCATCCTCGGCCACCTGCGCCTGGCCCTCGTGCTGCCGGTGCCTGTGGTCGAGTAGGCATAGCTTCGTTGGTTTGCGGACCTCGCGCAGCAGCTCCTTCTCGTCTTGCCTGTGTAGTGGCTGTTACAGCCTCGAGTGATGGCGCCGCCCGCGCAGCTCCGCCGGCTTCGGAAGTGCTTGCAGGCAAGGCCTGCTCCGTACCCGGCGACGCATCCTCCCCGGTTTCCTCACCTGTCGTCGCTCGGCTTTTTTTTCGAAGGACTCTGAGTTGTTCGTGGTGGGCCTTTCGGGCGACATCCGTCGCTTCAAGTAAGGCCCTCGCCAACGGCTCCTTGAGTGGGCGTTCAGGAAGTTCAACTCCCAGGTGGTGCAGCGCTGCTTTACACTCGGCCACCGTGTACCTGCAATGGCAGCCGACGCGTAAGACATACAGCTAAGACTCAGGTAGGCATAATACTTGCAAGCCCTAACAATGAAATCGAGGTGCTCGCAACCGACCAACGGGACGAACCAAAAATCGACGGACTCGACGTCCCTCGCTTTCTCCACGCACTTGCGCACGATCTCTTGTGGAGGTTTCCGCGGAAGGTCCTTGCTTAACACGTTGCGACCATCGGATATCACTTCGAACTGTTCGGGCATCGTCCGTTCTGGCACCTCCTCCTGCACTGGCTTCTTGTGCCAGGCGTTCTCGTAAAGCTCCTTCAAATCCACAGGAGCCTGTGGGGTCGGCTTCGGTCCAGCCCAGACATCGTAGTCCTCGGCGGTCTTGGGCAAGGGAAAGTACCCGAGCAACGTGTCCAGCGTGTCACTTGGAATACGGTAGTGGATGTAGTCGCACATGCGACTGAAAGCAGTGCGAGTTTCCCTCTCTTCCTTCGGGTCTAGCGGCTTCACCCCTTCTAACGTGGGTCTGCTGTCGAAAGCTGGGTAAGTTTTCATTACCTCCAGGCCCTTACGGAGATCCTCATCCACTCCGTCAGGCATGTGGTTTGCGTATTGTTCTCCAAACTTGTACTTCAGCCGTGTAACACCATCCACGTCCTTCTCGAAGTGCATCAGGGGTGTACGCCTGACTTTCCCAGAATAGCCTTCAAACTTTGGGTTTATGTGCGGCTCCAGCCAAGCCTTGAAGTCCAACTGTTGGCCTTGTACGTCCGTGATTTTGGTGAACTTCTTCACTGGCCAGCTTCGTAACCAGGCAATCCACGATTCCAGCGTCAACAGCCACACTCCAGATTTGCGCGCGTCTTTCCCAAATATGAACATCTTGATGAGTCCAAACCAACCGTCGCAGTCGTTATGGGTGTGCGCGACCATCAGACGGTGGAAGACAACCACGTTGTAAATATTGTAGTGCACCAACAACGCACAAAACGCGAACGTGTTCTTGTTCCAGTTTTCTGAGCCACCATCCAGCTGCAAATGAAGCTCCTTCCGGAAGTAGCGCTTGCCCGCGCGACCTTGTGCGGTGTAGTGCAACAAGTTCCACAGTGTCGTGAGCAGCATGTTTGCACCCTTAGCCCCGCTCCAAGGGAGCCCAACGGAAAATAGAAGCAACGAGCCATGAAGTATCGTGAGCTGCAGGTGTAGGTTAAAGAAATGCTGTTTCTTCTCGCTGATGCCCATAACTTGATGCGGGGCATGCGGAACAACCGTGTTCTGATTTGCCGCGCCGTCCGCCGCTATGGAGTCGATCCGACCGTCAGGGTCAGAACCCTCCTTCCGCCTGAGGTCATAACACGTGCGTTGCAACCTGTGAATGTAGTCGTGTCGCGCGAAACGAGCAGAATAGGCGTCCCACCGTGCAGGTTCGCGACCCTGTTGTCCAAGAAGCTGAGCCCTCTCTGCACCCAGATCGTCACATGTCGTGCAGATTCCGGACACCTCCACCTTCGCCCTTACCGTTATGTCTCGAGCCTTGAGCAGGTTTTTCACGTATATTTTGAAGGTTTCAGCACATACTGCCCACTGGTCCTCTGTGTCGAACTTATACAAGTCGTACTGCACACCATAATCGATGGGTGGAATTTGGCGCGCACCACTTACCGGCATCCTCTGTGGTGCTCCTTTCAACATATTCGAATCCGCCCACTCGCGGAACACCTCCTCGTGGTAGGAAATCGTCGTCACCACCGCCTTCGCCACATGGAATGCAGTTGTTGCCGGTAGTTCCCCCTTCTCTTCAAGGATAAGTGCCTTATATCGCTGGTACGAGCTCCTGGGGAGCGCCCACACTGTTCTGAACGCCTCCTCGCAGATCTCCTTTTCGAAAAGCTTCAGTGTGCCAATAACACGCTCTCCAGACTCGCGCTTCACGATCGCTTTGCGCATAGTTGCCATAATGTAAGACTTGAACTCAGTTTGGCCCATGCGCTCCTTATGGTCCATATTGCCCTTGAATGTGCTGAACAAGAAACTGCAGTTCCGATCGCACCCACAGCTGCAACCGCCCTCGCATAGTCCGGGAATATTGGACTGTGCAATTTGAAGAGTCTTCTGCTTTGACAATCTCCTGCCGCTGGAGTTGCTGCTATTGCTGCTCATCTTGCGAGACGCGTACCGTTGTTATGCAGTTTCATATTTGAACGCTTACCTGATATGAGGGTCCTTGTTTCCTAGAACTTGGGCGGGGTTATGACCTTGACTGCCCAAGTTTTCTAGAACTTGGGCGGGGCGATGTCAGTGACCGCCCAAGTTTTCGAGAACTTGGGCGGGGCGAT
>LGRX02004113.1:0-11602 GCA_001247695.2 Cymbomonas tetramitiformis | reverse complement strand
CTGCTGGTGGAGCCGCTCTGCGCCATCTTCTCGTGTCGACCATAACGGCGTTTGAAGTCGCAGGGGTTTTCGGGGTCGCAAGACTTCAGGGTGGTGATAGGCGCGTTGGTCCAGAAGTGGGTGGGTTTCTTGTAGGGCATACCATACTTACAATACGTAGCCAGATGCGGAGGTGGCAACCCTTGCATGCATCGGCGAGTGTGTAAGCCATGAGGAGCTCGGCCACGCGGGTTCTCGATGAAGTAGAAGCTCGGCTGGAGGTACTTGATGATCTCCAGCGTTCTCCGCACTTGCCTGTCAGCACCACGCAAGTTTCGTATCCCTACCGTTTTGGCTTGGCTGTACTCCGTGCATGGAGGGCTCGCCCAAATGACGTCAAAGTGCTTGGGCAAGAACTGCCGATAGTCCCAGTGCAGGATGTTTTCGCAGTGAGTGGGCTTCCATCGGTTCTGGGTGTCCACCGAGACTACCTCACACCCAGGAAACTGCCTGCTGAACTGTCGTTCGACGGAGCCTGTGCCACAAAACAACACCAAGATCCGTATTGGGCGTCGAGACGGTTGTAGGCGTGCTGCTCCTCGACCAGGTCCTCGGGATGGCATGAAACTAGTGGGCGACACCGTCGCGAATGTGCCCACCTCGTCGTCGGCTCGTTCTTCCGGGATCCACGCCATTCCGTCCGCCTGTAACTCTTCAGGATCCGTCAACCATATCGCTCCTGCTGACTCCTCGCGTTTGCGAGTGACTCTACTCTTTTCACGTTCTTGCCTCTTGGCCTCGACCTTCTCGAACTCCTGAAGAGCGCGGTTAGGTATCCCTTTTCGGCCAACTCCATCGAACTCGAGGTCCTCGCGAGTTTTCCATTCATTCTCGGAGCGCGGCATACCTACCCATTTCACCATGTACTCCGTCCATGTCCGCCCGCTACGTCTCCTCGTGCGTGACCTCTCAATGCACTCCACCGCCATCTCCTTACGACCGCTTACGTCCACAGGGGGAGGCGGAATCTCCGCACTCCTGTCCGCGAACTTGTCCTGGCCCGACTCCACTGGGGTGAGTCTATCCACGGTGAAGACGTCGTGCACCTTCCACTGTGGTGGTAGCTTCAGGCGGTAAGCCGCGGGGGCCCCTCGGTCCTCGGGGGCGAGCTCCATTTGCCGATCGCTGTGGAAGGCCTCCAGTACCTCCATCGGGCCCAGGCGCTTCTTCAGCAACTTCTTGTGTAGGCCCCGATTCCCGGGCTGGGTGAGATGCGTGGCGTCCACCCACACCATGTCACCTATTGCGTACCGGCGAGCGCGATGGCGAGCGTCATATTGGGCCACTTGCTGCTGCTGAGCTACCAGCAACCTATCGCGAGCAGTCTGCAACTGCTGAACAAACTGCCGGGCGGTCTCGTGGGCCGTGCCTTTCTTCACGACGTCCCCTCTCCCCCCCTTGGCGCGGCCCCTACGAGAGGCCAACGCAGCTTCTACGAAGAAGTCGAGCTGCGACGCTGGGGCATGCCCATAGCAAAGCTCGAAGGGTGTGAACCCAGTAACCGCGGACCTGGAGTCGTTAATGGCGTACTCCACCGGGGTGCACCACAAATCCCAGTCTGTCTGGTTTGCGTCAACGTAGGCGCGCAACATGCGCTCCACCGTGTGGTTTGTGTGCTCCGCTTGGCCGTCCCCTTGTGGATGGTACGGCGTAGTGGAGGCCACCTGCACCCCCATAAGGCGATGCAACTCCATATGAAAGGCGTCACGGAAGCGAGAGTCCCTGTCACAAATGATCTTCATAGGAGCACCGTGCAGTCGCCAAACATGGTCGAAGTACATTCGTGCCACTTGCTCAGCGGAACTGTCAGAGTACAGCATGGGGACCACGTGCACCATCTTGGACAACTTGTCCGTGAACGTGGCGAAGGCGTCGTAGCCCCGCTCCGTGCGCGGCAGACCTGTGACGAAGTCAATGCTCACCACCTGCCACAGCCTGACCGGGACCTGGAGGGGGTTCAGCTGGCCATCCGGATAGCTGTTCCTCGGACGGGTCTGCTGGCATATCAAGCACGAGCGGGTCCAGTCGGTGACGTCTTTGTTCATGCGGGGCCACCAGAACCGCCGCACTATCCGAGCAAGAGTCTTATCTCGCCCGGTGTGTCCCGCCGCGGGAGACTCGTGCGCTTCACGCATGACTATCTCTCGAAGGGGAGAGTCGGACGACAACACCAGCTGGTAGCGTCCCTCCGCGATGCGCCAGATCATGTCGTCAACCATACGGAAGGTGTCCGTGCGCTGGTGCGGGGCGGCTAAAAGCTCTTCCTTTAACATCGTGAGGTAAGGGCTACGTTCGTACTCCGCGCGTAGTGCTTTCACGAACTGGCATGCCTTCAGTGGTCCTTTGGTTGCGCGTGCCTTGGCCGCTGGCCCTGACGTGACCATAGGCTCGCTTGCACCTTGAGCGGCGGGCGCACGGGCACTCTTCGCTCGAGGCCGAGTCCGGCTGGCCGCTGGCGCCCACACCAGCAGCACGGGCCACCGCAGCGCTGGTCGGCCTCCATCTGGTGACTCAAACAAGCATGTAGGGTGACCCTTGGCATCCTTGAGGTCGAACACCTTGACCACGTGCAGGCCGTACTTGGGCTGGATAAGGGTGCGCCAGGACGCGTCATAGTCCGGCAGTAGGAACATCGCCGACGTGTTCTCTGGGTCGGCGCGCCACTCGGCCATAAAGTGGCATAGGATCCTCTCAATGAGGTTGCTATCCTTGGTGTAGGGGGGGTTGCACCAGACGTGCTTTCCCCGCCATTGCTGCTTGAGGCACTCCGTCCAATAGGTGTCCACCTGGCGGTTGACGCCCATGGAGTCACAACACGCGTCCACGTCGAACGGGCCGTACTGCGCTGAGATCTCTTCGAACTTCTCCTTTACCAGTTTCCAGTCCTGCCGGTCTACCACGTTATCGTAGTGGGAGCTTGACGCGGGAGGGGAACTTTGTTTGCTGGGAGGGGAAGGACTAAGGGGAGTTGAGGGGGCTGGAGAGGGGGCTTGCTCCGGTTGCGAGCGAGAGCGAGTAGTGACGCCAGCAAGGGTGGCTTCATGCAAGGCGCGCTCCGCGGTGTGCAACGTCTCAGCTGCGTCTTCCCACAGGTCGGGGGTTTCCACCCAGGCAGGGAAGATATCTTCCTGGGATTGGCCGGCCCGGGGCCGTGTCACGGAGGCCCGGGCCGAAGGCGGGCCGAAGGAAAAGTTGCGGATGGGCCGAGTCGCATTGAGGGGAAAATCGATAAATTTCCAAAATTTTATCGATTTTTGACAAATTGTCATACTTAAAATTAAAATTTTGCGCCTGCGGCGGGCAATTTTGGGGTCGGGCCGAAACGGGCCGAAATGTGGCCGAAGTAAATTCCCAATGCGGGCCGAGTCACCTCCGCGGAAGATATCTACCCTGCACCCAGGTGAGCCCATTCAGATGAGTGAGCTCCCCAACGACCAACGGAGGGCTGACCGGAGGTACAGACTCGTCTTCAGAGTCGGAGTAATCAAACGTGGAGTCGAGCACCGAGATGGGGTCTTCAAGGATCTTGACTTTAGCGGGCTCCTCGGACGGCTCTTCGTCGGTGTCGTCCTCGTCGATTGCACCGAATACTGAGGTGGGATCGGCGGGGGTCGAGCTCTCAGCCGGCTCCCTTGGCACACTCTGACGAGGCTCGTCTGTATCCCGGTCGACCACGCCCTTCTCCTTGAGCCCCTCCCTGGCGGATGACTGCTTGTAGTCTGGTCGTCTGGATTGGGCGTCCGGAACTACTAGGCATCGGCCAGGTACGTGCTCCATTTGGTGCACGCCCACTTCCACCAAGTCTTCATACCAGCGTGCTTGGCGTCGACTCAGCTCCCGAGCCGGCGCGAAGAGCCACTGCAAGGGTTTGTGGTCACCCATGAGTTTGAAGTCGGTGAATATAAGGTAATGCCTCCACGTCACTGTGGTGCAGTGGTGGATGGCGCACAGCTCCCGCTCCCCAGCGTGGTAGTTCTGCTCGGCCGAGGAGAATTGCCTGCTCTCGAAAGCCAACGGCTGAAGACCTCGCCCCAGGTCTTGCATCAGCACGCCTCCTAGTGCGACCGCACTCGCGTCGGTCTGCACGCAAAATGGGCGAGACCCATCGGCTGCTGAGCGCTGGTCCGGTAGGGCGAGGATTGGTGCTGAAATCAATGCTGACTTCAATCGTTGGAAGGCTTCTTTCTCCTCCTTGCCCCAAGTCCATGGCACTCCCATCTTCGTGAGGCGAGTGAGAGGGTGGGCAATGTGAGCGAAGGACTGGATGTACCGCCGGTAAAAGCCACACATTCCAAGGAATTGGCGCACGTGGGTGACAGTCTCGAGCTCCGGCCAGTCGCGAACTGAGGCAACTTTGTCGCGTTGGGGGCGACAACCTTCCTTACTGCACACATGGCCAAGGAAGCGTACTGCTCGCATGCACAACTTCAACTTGCTTCGCTTGAGGTATAATTTGTGCTGGCGACAGGCAGCTAATACAGCTCGTACATGGCCGACATGCTGCTCAGGTGTGTCACTGAAAATCATGATGTCGTCCACGAACACTCTGCAGAAGGGTAGGTGTCCGAGGTACTGCGTCATCATTCTTTGCCACGTGCTCGGTGAGTTGCTCAGTCCCATAGGCATGACCAGCCACTCATAAGCTCCGAAGTGGGTGGTCATGGCTGTCTTCTCGATGTCCTCCTGTTCCATGGGAACTTGCCAGAATCCCCACAAGGCGTCTGCAGTGGAGAAGACGGTTGCTCCTTGTAGGTCATCGAGGAGGGTTTGTACGTCAGGAAGAGGGTACTTGTCCTTGACCGTGATCTCATTTATCGACCTGTAGTCGATAACCAAGCGCAACTCCTTAGGGTTGCTCGGCTTCGGCACCATAAGTACCGGACAACCCCAGGGAGACGCCGATGGACGGATGTACCCCTTGGCCAACAGCTCGTCAAGTTGTGCACGAAGTTGCCGAAGCTCCTCTTGCGACAACTTGTAGTTACGCCGATGTAGCGGCTGTCCACTCCAGTCGGATCGCAAGCGAATGTTGTTCTTGTAGTCGCGGCTTTGGACGGAGTCAGGCAGCTCCGTACATATGACGTCCCTGAACTCCTCCTCAAGGTCGCGCAGCTGTTGCCATATCTCCGGGGACACTGTCTCGTCAATCTCGTCCGGCTCCTCCGCTTCCATGGCGTGGGGCTTGGGCGGCGGTGACGGTGGTTCCTCGGCCACTGGAGCGGCCTGCTCTTGAGATAAACCTTCAGTATGGGGCTTCTCGTCGCTCCAGCGCACACGCTTGCGTCGCGGCCGACGTTCGCGGAGTAAGCGCCTTCCCTGCTCCAGCGCGGCTGCGGCTTCGGCATGCCAGGTGGGTGGTTTCCCTTGCGCGTGGTCGTCGATTGCCTGGGCACGTACGTGCTCGGGTAATAAAGCAAATGCTCCCAAAGCTTCCCGCTTGCTCTGGAAGAACCCCAGATGTAGGTTGTTGGATGGCGCATTGTCCGCGGGGGACCAACAGCACCCTCGAGCGCGACCACGTCAAAGTTTTGTGGGCGGGTGGACTCCACTGTTGCGTACACCTTATCCAAGTGGTCCTCGTCACTGGTGCCTGGGCTGGGCCGCACAGATTCCCGGAGGAGTAGAGCGTCCTCGGCTTCGGAGTCAGTGTCTGACGCGGACATCAGCGCAGGCGCGTCCGTCTCACCCAGATCCGCTTGGGAGGAGTCCATGGCGCCCGCGACTTGGGCGTCTTGCTGCTCAGAGCTAGACGTGGCGCGACGCTCGGACGAAGCGTCCTTGGGCTTGGCGTTGGTCTCGGCGTCGGCCTCTTCGTCACAGGCGACCGCCCCGAAGGTGCCGTCGGGTGCCAGGTACACCACGAAGGCACACTCATCCTTAGATTGGAGGGCTCGAAGGTCCTTGCGTACCCTTTTGGGGTCCAACAAGACTCCTTGTACCAGCGCCATGGCCTTATCCTTGGGTCTTGAGGGGTCTGGCGTTCCCGGCGAGCAGCCTGTAATGACCACTCTCTTGCTTCCAGAACCAAACCGGATGGAACCCCATCGGGAGTAATCCAAGGTGACTGGGGAGTGGGAGGCTAGCCAAGGTCCTCCAAGGATAATATCCACGCAAAGATCAATGGGCATCACTCTGAGCTCCAATTGCTTGACGTACAACCCCTTGGTGGTCTCTGCTTGCAGTCGAGGGCGGACGCACGTGTTGACATCGTACGACGCGCCGTCAGCTACTCGCACTCGCATGGGGTTTTCGTGAGGTCGAGGCGTCAGGGAGGGAATGCTGCGTACAGTCTTGTCCGAGATAATGTTGGTGGAGCACCCACTGTCCACCAGCACCTTTACGCGACGACCGTTCACGTACGCCCAGAACAACAACAAGGTGGGGGCCTTGGAATTGTTGATCTGTCGAGGTGGCGCTCGTGATGTTGATACAGCCGCCAAGAGATCACTCCAACCAGGGCTCATGTCCCCACTGTCGGTGATGCTGTTGAGCTGGCATACGATGGGGTCGTCCTTGGCATGAGGGTCGCCTAGGTCAGGAGGGTCGTCCATGTCAGAGTCCCATGGTAACTCGTAGGTGCCTGCATCGGCCAAGAGCCCTTGAGCGGTGGCTGTCTGCACCAGGTCCCTGGGTGGGTAATCAGGTGGGTACAAGGCCACTTGGATGACCATGTCCTTCGCTGCTCGCGCCATATCATTCGTCGCCAAGTCACTTGCGTACTGGAGGAGTCCGTCTTCTACTTCCTCTTGCGCTTGTTCCTTGGCTAAGATGTGCAGTAGCTCTTCGTCTATAGGAGAGTCCCGCTCCAAATATGGGAGGCCACTGGCATAATCCCGCTTAAGCTTCTCTCGTTGGCGAACCTTCTCCAGCCCACTGAGCCACCTCCTCCTTGGTGCTCCTTCAGCTCGAGCTGCATGGGTCGGTGACAGCCATGGTCGGGGGCGGTCACTCCGTGTGGTTGAGGCTGCCTCGACAGTCGTGTTGTCGTTAGGTGAGGGCGTACGAGGTCGACGCCCAAGCTGGATGTCTTGACGTCGTCGTCGGTATTCTTGCAGCCTTTTAAGTTTGCTAAGGGCTGCGGGTAAGGGTGATCGAGCTCGAGCTTCTCGCTTGTTGGCAGTAACCGCGCTGTGCGTTGGTGACCGCGTGAGTCCTCGGCTGCTGCGTCGATGCCCGGCTCTCCAAAGCGGTGGGCTCGTGCTCCGCGGAGGTGTACGGGGCGGTGCAAGGTCCGTTTCCAGAGCCTTGATGGAGGACCTCAAGCCCCGTGTGCCCACCTTGGAGCGTAGAGCGCTCGTCCCTTGCCCTCGGACAGCTCGAAATTGCCAACCTTGCAATGGTTGGCCCGTTGGGTCCAAGTGCACGCGGTAGCTCTCGGTCACCTTCAGGGTACGTCGGTGCCGTTTCTCAACGTGCTGGGAGTCGTCTGAGAGGTCCTCGCTCGTACACACTGGAGACTTGGCTTCCTTGCGAAGACGAGCTTCGACCACTTGACGCTCCGGCGCGGGAGGAGGGCTAGTCATCGCCCGCGAGGGTAGCATGTTGAGCTCATCGGAGTCTAGGTATCCTGTGCAAGGAGCACTCCGCCTTTGACGTCGACGGGCTCTTCTCCACTTCTCCCGCAACTGCTGCTCCGAGAGGTAGGAGGGGGGCGCGTCGCGGGGATGTGGGGTTCCACAGCCCGAGCTCATTGGGACTTGGAGGGTACTCCGAGCTCGAGGGAGTCCTCCGCGGCAAAATCCATTAGTTCCTTTGGCAACACCGCGTTGAGCACGTCGCAGTATTCATCCGTTTCCACTTCGTGCATGATCATGTCCAAGGTTTCAGCCAGAAGTGCTTTGGCCCACTCCTTCTTACGAAGAGCAGCCTGTGGGCACTCTCGAGCATAGTGCTCTTTGCTTTGGCACAACCTGCAACCAGTGTACTCCGGGGAGCCCAGACGTTGCCCAGTAAGAGTTGCACCCGCGGGACGATCTTCGGCTAGAGCTAGCAGCTCCTCCGAGACCTCCACCGCTGCCAGTAGCTGCACTGGCGCTCTCCTACTCGTCGCGTTGTTCAAATGCAACTCCGCCTCAATGGCGTATTCCAGCGCTAGGCGTCGACTGGCTGGAAGGGCGCGGTCGAGGAGGATCAAGGGGGTCCCCTTCCGCTCTGCAATCTCGAACGCCTCCTTCCGTACCTCCGCGGATAAGCCCGAGAGGAAGACGTCCAGGAGGTCGGATTCCGGGACTGGAGTGGTAAGCTCGTGTGTCGCCAACATGGTCACCACGCGATGGGCGAGTTTTAGTCCATCCCAAAACTCGCGTACCTTGCGCGGTGTCGCCATGCGTCCTTGAGTTTGGCGTACTCGGCGTAGGAACGAGCCCAAGGTGGCCATTTCACTCTTCAGCGGCACGATCAGCTTCGCCAGCGGCACAATGACCTTCTCAAGCTTCAACGACTTGTCCGCCTCGGCATCCAGGAGAACCCCTCGCAGCTCCGTTCCTTCGGAGCTAGGCGTAGGGAAGCAATGCTGGGGGATCTCCTTCAACAAGATATGCACCGAGAGAATCGGCTCTCCGAGCTCGAACGCTCCGTTGGGCACGTTGCACGGGGTGTTCATCGCGAGGAGCACCACTGGAAGGGCTAAGCACCTGTCGAACTCGTCTACGAACCGCAGCAGCGGGCCGAAGGGGTTCGTGGCCCCCTCCAGCGGTGCTGAGTACAAGGACATGATGTCCTTCGCGGCCTTGAGGGCATACGAGTGCCTCGTGTACTCCTCTCGTTGCTGCCTGCCGTCGTTGTACGAGGACCTTCTGCTAGAGCCAAAGCTATAGGACGTCTCGTCATCAGGGTCGCCATCTCCTCCCCCTCCGCTGCCGCCACGACGCGCGTTGGACCCTCCAGGGTCTCGTGAGGGGCGGTCGCCATGTTCGTCAGGGTTAGGCTCGTTAGGCGGCCCATTCCCCCCCCCTTGGTGCCCACCAGGTCCCCCTTGGTCGTCATCGTCGTCATCGCCTCCGCCGTCGCCTCCGCCACCCCCGCCCACGATCGTGGACAGCGGCTTCGGGCTCACTGTGGGGAATTGATCGAATGCACCCGGCCAAACTCCTCGTGTGCAATAGATGCACAAGGGCACAAGTTGAGCGGCGACAGACATGTTTGACAGCGTCATCACGTCACAACTCCAGATGGCTACCGGAGGTTGTGGGCTGCGAGAACATCTTGAGCATGGGATGTTGGTGGTGCTGGACGCGACCTCGTCGTGCACGCTCTGGATCACTGCTGTGCCCAAGTGAGGTGGTCGAGGAAGTTGGGAAGCCGGTGCCTCCGAGATCGGTGGCCCGCTCCCTGACGCCAAGTCATGGTCTCGGTACTTTCTCGCCACATCGAAGAACATACGTTCCGCCTCGAGGTTGCCCGCGTGGCCAGCTAACCGCTCCTCCACACGCGCCCGGATGGCAACGGCAGCGGGCGCGCTTATGGATCGCCAGTCCACCTTGGCCAGGCGGTCATGCACACTCGTGGGGGAAGATGCACGCGTGGAGGCGTCCTCCTCGAACGTCACGCCTTTGTGGCCCCGTACGTCAACAGTCGTGGCCGACGGGGGCACCATCAGAGCCTCGTGTTCAGCTTCTTGAGCGTCACTTGTGACGGTCGCATAGCTCGCGGGGGTATTAGGTGGTTGCCCTGGCCGTGAGTGCGCTCGTCCGTCAGCGGCTTCAAGTGCGGCCTGCACCACCATCTTGCTCTCCGCCACTTGTTGCTCCAGCAGTCGTTGATCTCGAGCTGCTTGGTCAAGTTGTTGGCGTTGCTCTTCCGCGGCGCGCTGCATTTCTCGAAGTTGTTGATGATGACGTGCAGCTTCCTCCGCCTGCGATGCTACCGCTTGTTCATGCTGATGTGAGACAGCGTCCGCGGCATGCTGCATGCGCGCTATCTGCTCCTCAGCAGATTCGAGAGCGGCCTGTCGCGCTTCTTGGCACACCTTGGTGCGGAGCTCCTGCTGCATCCGAGTTGCTTCCTCCACGGCATTGTGCATGTCCATGCGCAACGCTGTGAGCCGCGCTTGGTGCGCAGTGGCCGCATCCAACGCGACTCGTTCGGTCTCCTCTTGCAGCTCTCATAGTTGCCGCTCGTGTCGCGTGACTTGAGCTTGGCGCCGCCGTTGGCGTCCACCCTTTTGCCGAGAACTCCTAGATGAAGAGGTGTGCGAGGCGTCAGAGGAGAGCGCTTCAGTAGAAGATGTTTGACACGATGAAAGTGTGGACTTCTCCTCACTGGACGTAGAGGTGGAGTCGTACATCAGTTTACCTTCGTCACTGCGACGTCGAGCCTTGGCGAGCTTGCGCTTGGCCAACTTCTGCCGCTTCCGCTCCTGCTTCGCCACCTCCTTCTTGTGGGCTAACTCCGTCAAAGCCTGGACACGTACAGCACGTTCTCGTTGTGTGGGTCGTGGGGCAGATGAAGCTTTTGATCGAGGTGGTTGTGGGGCGGAGTCAGCGGAATGAACGTCTTCCTCATCGATCGTGGAGTCATCTTCAGACGACAAGACGCCATAGGGGTTGCGGCTGGGTACAGATTGTACGCCATGCTGTTGAACACTTGCTCCCAAAGTGGTTGCACGCCTTAGAGTCTTTATCACCTCCTCGACGCTCACTCCCAACCGCACCAGCCTTGCAGGCCGGTTGGCTGGGATGGTCGTGACGAGTGGTCGTGCAGAGTGGAGGTGATGAGAATGGTGGCTTGCTGAGGTAACATGCGACAGAAGGAGTCCACGAGATGGGATCACGCGTTGCTCTCCACTCTTCGTTCTCAACTGCACCTCCCATGTGATTGCAGCAATGGAGTCTTCTTGGCCACACAGGCGGCGAAGATGTCTACGCAAGGTCGCCCATTGCTTCGGGGTCACGTCAGGCGTGTCCGTCAGAGCTGACCACTCGTGGAGGACTTTGCGCTTCACATGTTGTTCACGCTGGACCGCAAAGGTGGTGCACTTGGAAGCGAAGTCCACGGTAGCCTTCCACGCTTTCATACACTTACTCACGTAGAACTCGGACCGGGCGATGTTGCACACCATGATTTCGAGAGTGATCTCTTTTACACGACGTTGTTCTTCTCGCCATGCACTCAAGAGCCGGGACGCCAATCGTGCACTTGCGTGTCCAGCAAAATCTGCGGACGCCGTATGGAGGGTTTTTTTGCTAAATCCACACGTGTGAAATTGTCTAATTTGTAAAAGTGATGTTCATACGGTGTCCATACGATAAATTCACACGTCGTCCATACGTGCGCTTCCGTGTGGACGACGTACTATGCTAGTTTACCTGATTTTATTACGCGTGTGGACGCTCCGTACACTGCCCGACCGTATGGATAGGTGTCGTCCATACGTATGAACCACTGGAAATTGTTGTCCACACGTGCGGACAGCGAGAAATGCCGCTTCTACCCCTCCTCAGCCATATGGACACTATGGGGACGTGTCCCTGGACCGTATCGACGCGTACGGACGACGTGTGGACGGGCGTATGGACAGCGTGAGGCCCGTGCCGTGCCACTCTTTTGCGCTTGTCCGCACGTG
>LGRX02004112.1:0-15837 GCA_001247695.2 Cymbomonas tetramitiformis | reverse complement strand
GATTGCTCGATTCCGTTAACTATGGAGGTTGCAGTGCTCGTTCTCGCTCGTTGGGGTTAATGCCGCATCTGCGGACATACCCTATCAGCCCTCTACGTTTGGACCCTCTACACAACTTTCATGACTACTTGCAATAGAAAATATGCTAGGTGGGACCCTTACCTTCAATATGCCGTTGAGATTGCTCGATTCCGTTAACTATAGAGCGTTTAATCAATCATCTCCGCCACGCTTAGCTTGCGCTATTCTGCGAAAGTACCCTATCAGCCATGCGTTTTAAAGGGCCCTAGAGGCCTCCCATTCGCAAGCAAGCAAGAAGAAATAGAAGTTAGAGTTCACACCTGCAATATTCCGTCGAGATTGAGCGATTCCGTTAACTATAGAGCGTTTAATCCATCCGATCTCCGCCACGCTTAGCTTGCGCTAATCTGCGAAATTACCCTATCAGCCATGCGTTTTAAAGGGCCCTAGATGTCAGATATATAGTCGGGTGTGTATATATCGGATAACGTAGAATAAACCCTGAGCTAAGGGTTTCGATATCAGAACGGTAAAAATCTCAGATTGATAAAAGAGGTACACATAAATACTAACGGGTGTTTCCCGTCTACTGGTGACGGTCACCCAGCCTACTATAGGAAGTGACAAGTGACAGATTTGACTGTCGGTGTGTCACATCCAGCACACCACCTAGGGTCGTGGTGACCGGAGCTAGTAGTGAATGAAGCAAACAAACTCCCTACTCAACTTCAGGAGGAAACTAGCACAACTGGGGGCCTGTACTCTTGGTCAGGGCGGTCCCAGGTCACAGCAAGATTGTCAGATACTGTTGTTACTTTGCCAAAACCCTAAACATAGCTCAACTTTATAGAGCTCTTCTGCACATCTAGGAAGCTACACTATAGCTAACTCCTAGGCAGGTACGGCGTGACGAATTCTAGCCACTAGTGGTCTTCGGAGCTGTCTGTCCGGCTCGGAGCAGCGTGACTGTGAAGCAGTTGCCGGCCCCCGGGGCCGGTGATGAATCATTCGTAGAAGAAATTGACGGGTTCTCGATCACGGGAGGCTGCACTGCACCGGGGTGCTGCCAAGTGCTGCCCGACGGTGGGGCCTCGTCATCTGAAGACGACGCCGGCGACAGCGGAGGGCCGTCCACAAACAACTCGGCAGGCGGTGGCGGCCCGGGATGCCACGGCATCGGAGCCATGTAGAGTCCCTGCCGTCTCTGCTCCCGCCGCTGGCGACGAGGCGGAATAGCACATGGTACGTCACCCATCACGTTACTCGGCGAAGCCCCCATAGCCGGGACCGCCGAGCCAGTTGACGTAGCACCACCGACCGGTGGACCCGTGCATGTGCGCGCACCGGCACCACCGACACCGGCAACGGCGTGCGGCGCGGCGACGGCACAAATTACAAAGAGCGCACACACCAAGGAGGAAGTGAGGAGAGACCTCCCGAACCTCGGAATGCCGCTCCCACAGCCGTACCGCGGCCGTGGCAGCTCAACTGAGGCATCTTCGTCGTCGTCGTCGCTCGCGACGTAGGTTGCGGGCTTGTACTCCACCACGCGCTCCGGCTCCTCAACCGCGGAGAGCAAATTCATGCTCGGGGCCGGCTCGTCGGGCACCAATGCAATCCCCGTGCCCTCAATGAAATCGGCAAACGTGCGGGTGACGGGAGGGCAGAAGGGGTTCGGCGGACCGGTCCACTCCTCCTCGGACTCAACCGACGCGGGCGGGGAGTGTGCGGGCGGCTCCGACACCACCGGCAAGTCGGCAGTGAAGGTGTTGACGTTGAATGTCGCAGCCCCAGCCGTGCGTGCCATCTCAGAGAACTCGGTGACGGCGGACACAAGGGCCTCACCGTCCTCCTCGCAGAAAGAGCATGCGGAAAGATCGGTGAAGACCTCCGGCTTCCCGCCCGCAAGCATGCAAAGGGCGTCGAACTCCACGGGGTCGTCGTTGTCGATGGCGTGTTGGAACTTCGCGGCCAGTACGGAGTTCTCGGCCTCCTCAGCGAAGGCGTAGGCCGAGAGTCCGGTCCTGCCCCCGTTCGGGCAGTCCCCGCGATGCCAATGCCGCGCCTTCCCCTTAGCGCACACCTGATTCTGGCAGTAGGGGACGGTCGCACCGGTGTCGCGATGGAAGGCCACCTTCTTGGAGATGGATTGAGACCAGTTCCCCCCTTTGGGGAGGGGTGAGGCCGCGAAACGGGTCTTGACGCGGCGGTCCGGTTTGTCCGCGCGAGGGGTAAACCCCCGCGGAGACGGTTCGGACTCGGCGGTGACGAGGAAGGCGGCCAATTGCCTCTTCAAGTCGAGCACCATTGTCCGTAAGTCCGCGATCTCACTCGCCGCACCCGACCCATCAACGTCCTTCTCCATGAAGTGCGTGCCGTGGGAGTACCGGTGTGCGGATGCGGTGGCGGTGCCCGCCCGCACGTGCTCGCCGTAGCACTCCCGCACCCACTGCTGAATAGCAAGGCATGGAATCAATTGTTTGATATTCTGATACCATCAATATATCAGAATATCAGAATCAATTGATGCCTATTTGATGCACAATCAGAATGTAACAAACGCCGGCTTCTCGTGGTATCGAGCCGGGTTTGTCCAGCTGGTGACACGCGTGACAGGAGTGACAGTATGACAGGCTTCGCCAAGATGACCTCCTGAGAGAGACAGACCTGCTAGGGAAGATATTCGCAGTATCAGGTTACCAAGAAATGATACGGTGACGACGGCGATGACTCCTTTGCCACTGACGTGTCAGTCAGAATAAGTCAAGCGGTAACAGTGTTAAAGCTGGCATGGAATAATGACTTTCCATTGGCCAGATGAAGATTTGAGGGCTAGAACCCGTTACAGTTTTGGGAAATGTGACAGAGCATAGAGAGATAAGTAACCTCTGACCGAAGGTCAGATCAGTGGACTCATTATTGTTTTGCCTTCGCAAGTGCTAGGTGGCTGTTCGCGTGCCAGTGCTAGATTGCTAAGACAGTTCTGCTCACAGTTTTTGGACACAATAATTCGTGTTTTGTGGTTATTGTACAATTTGATGAATATATTTTACTGCTGTTTTCATACTTTTTCAAAACAATAATGTCCTGCGCGGAGCGGCTTTTTATTTCAGTGCTAATCCAGAAGTAGAGGCCCTTTGGCGAGAAGTCAACAGCAGTTTGCAAGAGCGGATTCGGAAGTCAGGCGACTCCAGGGGCACCCACGGTGCACTGGCGGGCCCTTCTTCTTCCCTGAACTTGGTGGTATTTTCACTGAAAGAGCTACCAGCGACGGCGACAGCGGATCAACCTTGAATTCACTAGTCATGTGCAGCCTTCCTCCACTCAGTGATATGCTCAGCACCTTGTCCTTCAGTGAATCCAGGGGCACCCATGGTGCACTGGCCTAACTGCTGGCAGGTGTTCTTTATTTCTGGGCTAATCAGCACGGCAAGAGCTTGGGCGGCGGCGACAACACAGCCAATCAGCAGTAAATGTATACCTTGATGAGCACTTCTCAGTGGTTCCTTCAGTTGTCCACCTTGTTTGAAGTGAATCCAGGGGCACCCCCGGTGCACTGGCTTAACTGAAAAATAAGTGTGTGTCACCTGGGAGCTAATCAGCGGCGGCATCTGCCTGGGCTTACCAACGGGAAGTGGATCAGCAGCTGATTTGCACCTTGATGAGTTATCCTGCAGTGAGCCCTCTACTGGCCACCTTGTCTGAAGTGAATCCAGGGACACCCCTGGTGTACTGGCCTAACTGAAAGGCAGGTGTGCTTGACCTGGGAGCTAATTGGCGGCGGCATCTGCTTGAACTTGCCGGCAAAGAAGTGAGTCTCTGCTCTATGTCTGGAACTGCAACTTACGGTTTCTTGGGCAGCTCCACCCTGTCTGACGGTTAATCCAGGGACACCCTTGGTGTACTGGCCTAAGCCTGAAGTGGGAAAGAGCTTGCTAGAGGACTGGCAGCAACATCAACCCTGAAGGCAACAGCAAGTGCCCTTTTTAAGCTATATTCACTGGTGTGATACGGTTACCTGGTGGATTCAGAGTTAATTACCTGGCCAGCTTGGAGTGCTGCTTACCACTGGAGTGACTTCCTAGTATTTTATCATAATGTGTGGGAGAATTCTGCTGTCTTTTCTACGTTACTGGTTAGCTGGTGAGACCCTTATGTCACCGGTCACCTTCTGAATCAGCAGTAGTGTTGCGAATCCAGGGGTGCTCAGCACACTGGCTTAGCTTCCAACTCTGCACAGCGACCTTGTTCTTGCTCATTAGACTGGGGTTGAACTTCCATCCCACCTACGGCGTCCTTAGTTAGCAGTGGTGTCGCGAATCCAGGGGTGCCCAGCACACTGGCCTAGCTTACACCTCTGCGTATCAGTGCTATTCTTGGTGTTGTGGAGTTGCCCTCGTGTTCACTTTGCTCCTGATGGACTCTGGCCCAGCTCATCCACAAGTGCTCAGCACTCTGGCCCAGCTTTGAGTCCTCCTTGCGCGGACACTCTGCATCTGCCGCGCATTCAGAGCGCTGAAGCACAGTGTTGGACCTCTAGGCGTTCGCTGGCCACACGCGTTTTGTTCTTCCGTTTGTTCAGCGAGGTGAATCCAGGGGCACTCAGTGCACTGGCCTAAGCTCGTTTGAGTCAAACCTCCAGTCTGCTGGTGAACGAGCTTTGCGCTGGGAGCGGGGACTCTTCTTTGGGCCCATTAGCTGAGCATTAACGCAGTACGTTACCACGGAGGGCGAGACAGAGCCAAGCGCTGCCTCTGTCCGGGCCAGAGAACGTGAGGCACGGCGACTGGCACGAGAGCGAGTCAGTCAGGACCTTGACACGGGATATATGAGCGCAGAGGGGTCGGGTCCAGAATTCACTCCTTCCGCACCAGCATCACCAGCAGCAACAGCGTTCGCAGCTTCAGCACTTGCAGCAGCAGTAGCAGCCTCAGCGCCTACAAATCAGTTTCTCTTTGCGCTAGACGACGTAGACGAGATGGATTATTATGACAGAGATAGTCATGCGCTTGACAAGGAAGAGGTCAAACTTCAGTACACCGGTGGCAAGAATGAGGACAGAGCGCTCTTCATCAGGCGCTTTGTTGACATGGTGGCAAAAGTACAGCGCGCTTTCGAGGCTAAGAAGCGTAGGCACATGAAGTCAGCATCTTTCTGGGCGCTCAGTCAGCAGCAGAAGAAGGCTTTCGCTGACTCCAAGCCAGATTTCAGATCGCTGTGGGACAGCCTGCCCTCGTTTCTAGCAGGAGACGATCATTCGACCTCAGTCGCATATGACTGGTGGTGTGCTGCGTACCTGAAGGATGGCGTCATGGCCTCACACGCTTGCCATGTCCTGAAGGATCTCACCTTCATCTGGAAAATGGCGAGGCGATCCGGGATCGTTCTTTTCGTGATCCGGAACGGGATCGATCCCGGGAGGGAAGTTTCTTACGGGATCGATCCTGGAACGCCCCGGGTACGGGGACGATCTGGAACGCTCCAGGTACGGGAACGATCCTGGAACGCTCCAGGTACGGGAACGATCCTGGAACGCTCCAAGTACTGGAACGATCCTGAATCGATGGGGGGACACTCATGATAAGTCCAAGGGTCGATTCAAGCATTCAAGGCAAGTACCATGAACCGCACATTAAAAAAAGGTAGACTTTCACAAGGCTAGAAAGCAGGAGGCAAATTCAAAAAGAAAAAAATCAACAAATCCACATAAATAGATACACCTTTGAGTACACAAGCTACTTCATTTGCATATGTTCATACGGTCTCCACTAAGATGGTATCACTGGCTATTATACTCTTCTTCTTTCTCATCTATACTTCCCACTCCTATAGCGTTTTGGTGTTGGGGTATTTTTGTCAAAGTTGCAAGCCACTTGGTTGGTTGCGCAAGCTTCACACGCGATTGTGTCGTATTCCATCTTTTAACTTGGGTAAACATTCTTGAATACTCCTTGCTGAAGGTGTTTGGCACCTCTGTCTGCACATGCGATAGTGCCACAGTGAGTAGCAGTTGAAAAGAACTCATGCGCAAAAAACAACAAAGGGTAAATAAGTACTTACCACAGCTTGTGACTTCGTGCACGAGTTCTCATTTATTTCATACTCGACGGCCTAGTCTTTCAAGCTTGGGCCACTGGCCATCTGGCTTCTAGAGTTTTCTTTCCCTTTTCTTCTATTGCTCGTGCTGAATTTTTTTGTCTTATTATCCGCATTTTTTTCTTTTTGGGAAGGTGATGCTTGCTTGTTGGTCTCCGAGTAGCGCACGTCCATGTTTTGAGTGGCCATCCTGAGGAACGAATCGTGGTAAAGCTCAACACACATAAGCTGACATGCTGAGCTCAACTGAGAAGCAAAGCAAAGCAAACAGCAAAGTTGGGCAAAGCTGAGTCGAGTTGAGCAGAGCTTAGTCGAGTTGAGCTAAGTTGAGCTAAGTTGAGCTAAGTTGAGCTTAGTTGACACGCTGACAGGAGCAAAGCTGACACGCTGAGCTGATATAAGCTAACAAGCTAAACTAAGCGGAGCTGACAAACCGAGTTGAGCTGACACACAGTTACAGGTACGGGATAATACAGCATAGACTGGAATATGTGTGTATATGTGTGTGCCTGTTGTGTTATTCCTATGCTAGGATACGCGTGTACCTCTCTGTGCGTGTGCTATGCCTGTGGTAGGATATATGTGTATCTCTATACCACTGTTATGCCTGTGATAGGATATGTGTGTTTTTTTTTCAAAAGCTAAGCTAAGCTAAGCTCAAAAGCTAAGCTCAACTCAGGCGTTGAGTTTGGCGCTAAGTGCTGAGCTAAGATAAGCTGAGCTGAGTTGTTTTCACTCATAGAGTTGAGGTGAGTTGAGTTGAGTTGAGTTGAGCTGAGTTGAGCTTAGCTGACACGCTGACGTGAGCGAAACTGGCACGCTTAGCTGATATGAGCTCAAAAGCTAAGCTCAACTCAGGCGTTGAGTTTGGCGCTAAGTGCTGAGCTAAGATAAGCTGAGCTGAGTTGTTTTCACTCATAGAGTTGAGGTGAGTTGAGGTGAGTTGAGTTGAGTTGAGCTGAGTTGAGCTTAGCTGACACGCTGACGTGAGCGAAACTGACACGCTTAGCTGATATGAGCTCAAAAGCTAAGCTCAACTCAGGCGTTGAGTTTGGCGCTAAGTGCTGAGCTAAGATAAGCTGAGCTGAGTTGTTTTCACTCATAGAGTTGAGGTGAGTTGAGTTGAGTTGAGCTGAGTTGAGCTTAGCTGACACGCTGACGTGAGCGAAACTGACACGCTTAGCTGATATGAGCTCAAAAGCTAAGCTCAACTTTGGCGTTGAGTTTGGCGCTAAGTGCTGAGCTAAGATGAGCTGAGCTGAGTTGAGTTGAGTGAATGCGTAATAGAGTGAGTAATGAATTTTTAGTGAGTGGTCCGGAGTGTGGGTTGTGAGGTTATGAGAGCGAATACAATTACCTTAATGCACGTTCGTTCTTCACAGTCCCGCTCCTTTGAAGTTTCTGCCTTACCATACCCAACACCCCATGCTGTGTGAGAATGGCTTGGTTCCAAAACCTCAAAGAACATAGTGAAAAATAACATGCTTATCTTGATCTTATGTAAGACCAGAAAGTGCGCAGTACCATACCATACTTTTATAGTAATCACACATATCCTAAAAGATCTAAAACACGGGAGCACATATGTGGAAAATTATTTTTGCATCAAAATATTACACCTCTTTGTGGCGCCACGGGAGACAAGTGGTCACAGACACAAGAGTGTCAGACCTACTCAAACCCAAGATGCCATACATCACAACAAGGCCAATACCTTGTTGCTCGCGGATCAAGGGCGCTCCAAACAAACCCGCAGACCAAGGGTGCAGGCGCCTTCTTCTACAAGAGTAGAAAGCGTGACCACAATGGTTCCTTCAATGGCGCAATCACCAATGTGTGGCCAAGGGAGTTCGTTTTTGCAACGCCACAAAGGAGGTGTAATATTTTGATACCTATGCTAAATGAAATATTTCTCATAGGGTTGCAGGATTTGCACCGACCAAATAAAATATGCAAACAGCTTATGTGAAAACCGAGCTTACAGTTGATATTCGTTATAGAATACTAAAAGTCAATAGCTAAAATAAGTCTATACATTAAAACAAAACAGTTTGATAAAAAGAAAATAAAGAAAATAAAAAATAAACCACCACTCTAAGTGGGGAAGGATTACCTAAAGGGAATCCGGCCCAGTTCGCCTAACTATTACCCAGCAGTTCAATCGCAATGGTTCCACCGCGAGCTGCGAGCTGGTTCAGGCACAAAGGATTGCACAATAACAGTGTCCTCCCCACTGAATCGCATATTTAGACTGAGGAACTCTAGGTTCTACCTACAGTGAAGGCAAGGAGCGATGTTGCTGTCCTAGGCACAGCAGTTCAATCGCAATGGTTCCCGCGAGCTGGTTCAGGCACAAAGGATTGCACGATAACAGTGTCCTCCCCACTGAATCGCATATTTAGACTGAGGAACTCTAGGTTCTACCTACAGTGAAGGCAAGGAGCGATGTTGCTGTCCTAGGCATTCAGGTTTTTTTGTGAAGGACAGATGCAGTTTGATGCCTTACACGATTCTTATTAAAATCTAAAATCGTGTGACTGTGCAAGAAATACTAACCAGCAAATTGTGCCGACAGGACAATTGAAAGCAAGTTTATTTAAGTGCAAACTAGTCTAGCAAAATCATAATTGCATACTATTCGAGCAACTTGTCACGAGGCATATACCTGTGTTGACTATGCAAGGCCATCCCTCATCGAGTCGTTGAACAAGTGAAAAGCTCCCTGCCGTCACTATCCCGACACACACCCGACTCTCTTAATTAAAAGAAAGACTAAACCAAGTGCGATGCAATAAAAAGCTCAAACAAGGACAAGAGCGTACCTTAAATTGGCTGGGTTGGGTTTCACCCCAGGGCGTGCCGAAGGCTAACGCACTCCCAGCCTCATTTGAGCGAACTGTCTATCTAAAACAAAGTTCGCATCGTCGGACCTTAAAAACTACAAGCACCTATATCACGATACTCGCTATTTATGCAAGTGCAAATCGCGCTACAAGTTGCACTGCTACTAACTGTAGTAGCAATGACTGCAAAAGACATGCTACGGAAAGCATGGAGACATACCTTAGATTCCCAGTGTTTCCACACCACCAGAGCCCAAAAGCAATTGGGGTGGTAACTGGGATCGGTGCGTCGGATATTTATATCCCGCCTCCTCGCCAAGAGCCATGGGGCGGTTGTTATGCAATTTTGAGTTGCGACACTTGGAACTTAGACTGGGCCTTTTTAGAAGCTGAAAAGGCCCAGTTTTTCACGATCCAGTAAAAACATGCAAACAGGCACACACACTTGTAAAATTCTATCGAAGAATTCAATTTGAAAGCACATTTTTCCAACTAGCTAGCCTAAAGGCAGATAACGCACACAAAACAAGTACTTAAAAATCACTTAATCATCACGTAACGTGGGAGCTCCTAGCCCCACATCAAATGTCGAGCGTCCCTATACCAACTCACCTGCCCTTCAGGATATCACAATGAATCAAGGTGCGCAGGTAGATGCACCTTTCCGATCATGCTAAAAGGTTGTGAGCGCACCTGGCGGGAATGGTGTCCGCTCATTCCGTGGGTGACCAACGGCCATGGACCATTTTCAAACGTGCTCATGGACTTCAAATTGCGAACACTGTAAGTGAATTACGAAAGGAAAATAGGTGCGCAGGCGGGATCTACTCTCAAAATTTCGTTCGAAAATTATGGGGTAAATCATAGTTTTGGGCAAGCGACAAAGTGCGTGGGTGTGTGGGTTACGTAAACACCAAACGCATCTTGCTTGCGGCGACCACGCAATGACCAACCACCTGCGGAAAATATACGGTACGCGAAAATATCAGAAACTATTTTATACTAGCAACACAATACAATCAAATTATTTAGGCTGATCTAATCAGAGTTTGCAGTGTGGTTTTCGGCTCCGTGCTTTCAAACTTCGGAGACGCACGTAAGACTAAATGGGAAGTCAAGAGCTCACGATACTGTGTCCATGCGCCATGGCGCGCCAGTGACATTTCTGCTGACATCTGATGTCATTGACATTTCTGATGTCATCGATTACTGGAACGCGAAGAAACGGTGCAGTGCGTTCGGGATTTCCGATGACGGTTTACGATCCAAAGCGAAACGAGAACGCGGATCGCGGATCATCACCATCGTTATGAGCACGCTCTCAGGCGATGCATGAACGGGGATCGTGACGTGTCGTCTTTGTTACACGAGCGCTCCGCAACGGGGGGGAACGGGGAACAGTCGATTACGCATTCAGAACTGAACGCCGAATTCCAGATGTTGAGAGACGCATATGAAGGATCAGTGCGTTGCGCGCAGCCTCCTTTCCATGAGTTGGCGCCAGGGTCAACCTGGGCAGTTTGTAAGGTGTTCGAGGAAGGTGATGCGGATGGAGAAGAGTCTGATGAGTGGGCAGGCGATGGAACCTCCACTAAGGGTCTCACGGGGCCAGATGGCACGGAAGATTCTCACTACTTTTGGGCATTGAGGGCTTTCGTTGCAGAGCTCGAAGCCAAGTTCCTCATGAAGGGCACCAAGGAGAAGGAGGATCTATTGGTGGCCAAGCCGCAGACCACCGAGCAGGATGGTCTCGCCTACGTGAAGAGCTGTCGTCGCAGGGAGGCGGCGCTCAACACCGGCAAGAAGGTGGAGGACCCCATCGTCAGGCAGGACATCGAGGAGTGCGTCAAGGGCTTGCGCATCAGAGAATACCGGGATCGCGTATCCGAACAGCTGCGGGTCAGCCATCCCGCCCCCAACAAGGTCACGTGGGAGGACTTGGAGATCATCGTTGAGGTGCAGGACAAGCTGAAAAACGATGCGGAGGCTTGGGCCCTCACACTGCAGCAAGAGCTGACTCGCAGACTCAATTGCGTATACTCCTGTTATGAGGCCAGACAGCTGGGGCTTGACCTGGCCGCACTGGTCTCAAGCATGAGGCGCTCGAGTTCTGCCTCCAAGACTGGGCACTAGAACAAGGTTTTTGCTTAAGTTTGCTTAAGTTTGCTTAAGTTTGCTTAAGTTTTCTTAAGTTCGCTTAAGTTTGCTTAAGTTTGCTTAAGTCGGTATAAATCGGTAGAATTATATACCCGATGACATAGGAATGTCACCAAGCCCGCTTCAGGAGGCCCCAAGGGTTCACGCGAGAGCCCCAGAATGACTGGCGCGATGCCAGGAGATATGACTCGGAGAGGCTGGGTTTGTAAAAGGCCAAAGATTTGTCTGGCAGTCGACGATGAGTAATTATACACATCAGCGGATCACTGATCGGTGGTGGTATAAGCGTATAATAAACCATGTGATGGGTGTTCGTGCGATGGACGCAGTCACGCAGACGGGTGATGTCATGTCATCGATCGTGGCCTACGATGAGGTTCAACATTTATATCCATATCGATTATGAAATACTTCAAATTTGCGGCGTGACACAGTTGAGAAGTTGCAAGTTCAAAATTTGACTTGGTCAACCTCACTGGGCGTTCTTGAAGAGATTTACGCTCGCGCTTGGAACGCTTTTTGGCTTTGGGAAGTTTCGACGACATGGCGCTCTTCGATTTTCTTAGAGTAGAATAGTCATCTATTTCCGTTATATTATATGGTAACATGACATTTTTGTAGCTACGCTTAAACAAACGCGTTTGCACTCGAGTTTTCTCTTCTCTACAAAATCACAGATCGGCAGCCCCTTTGCAAGCGGGAAAACCGCTACTCTAACGGCGTTTTGGACTTTACCGGCGTTCTCCTCGCGGAAAACCACCACATGATGATATTTACATCACTTCATTTGGTCAATTTTTCGAAAAGATGGAGGCACACTTGGCAAGCATCTTTTTGGCGACAGTTTTTGTCAGCCTGCTTCGTTCGTGGCATTAGCTCAAACAGAGCGCCAAACCTGCGGTTTGGAGATCTCGGTGAAAACCCGAGATGCCACACAATAGACGAGTGTTTCCTTACACTCATTGACTTACCCTCTCCTTTTTGAAAGATTCGCAGGTTTTCAGGCCCTTCCATAGCGGGAAAACCGCTATTTTGACAACTAATTGTACTTCACGAGCGTTCTCCTCGCGGAAAACTACCCTTAGAGTACCCCATGTTTGTTTGATTTGAGTATCTCTTCGAAAAGTTCGGGGAACACTTAGCAACCCTATGTTTTAGGCGACAGAATTTTTCAGTTTGTATTGCGATAGTGGCATTAGCTCAAACAGAGCGTCAAACCTGCGGTTTGGAGATCTCGGTTGAAACCCGAGATGCCACACAATAGAAGCTTGTTTTTTCACGCGTTGTACTAACCCTCTCCTTTTTGAAAGATTCGCAGGTTTTCAGACCCTTTAATAGCGGAAAACCCGCTATTCAAAGGAATATTTCGACCTCACGAGCGTTCTCCTCGCGAAAATTCACGTGGATTAGACCCCATGTTTGTTTGATTTGAGTATCTCTTCGAAAAGATTAGGGAACACTTGGCAACCCTATCTTTTAGGCGACACAATTTTTCAGTTTGCATTGCGATAGTGGCATTAGCTCAAACAGAGCGCCAAACATGCGGTTTGGAGATCTCGGTAAAAACCCGAGATGACACACACTAAAGGTATGCTTCTATTCCTTTTTTCCCTCTCCTTGACCTTTCCATTTCTTTAGTCTTTGAGTTCTAACATCTTGGTTGGATGCCCATAGGTACAAGACTCTTACAAGACTCAAGCAAAGGCGGAGCTCCAGCAGTGGATTGTGCGGAGGGATGCCGAGCCTCTCAACGGGGGAGGCCCCGAGCTCCCTGTCAACCGCCAGTGAACAAGTATCTGGCGCCCGAGCAGCCCCCCCGCGCCTGCCGGGAGGGCAAAAAACCGTAGCTTGTAGCTCAGTAGGGGCAAAGTTGCGATGCCCATAGTGGTTGTGCATCATTTGCAATGTCCGCGCCGTGGTGACTATTCGTGGTGTTATAAGTTGTTACTTGTTGGCCACGGTGTTATAAGTTATTATAAATTGTTATAAGTTGTTTACAACCGTAGGGACAAGGTGCCGGTGGGTCGGGAGCGGCGTGCGCGAGTCCTGATTCAAGGCTCGAGGCGCGCCCCCCTGTACCCGTGGCTAATTGTAGCATGTCATTTTCGTTTGGGGTGGAAGTGGATTATAGCCGGTGGGTTAGGAGTGGCGTGCGCGTGTCCTTGTGATTCAAGGCTCGAGGCGCGCCCCCGGACCCGTGGCTCCACTTGTAGATATGTAGTGGTTTGGTATGGGGTGATAGTAAAACATATCTATACATCTATCCATGTATGTATCGCGTATATGTCCGGTTCACGGGGAGAAACGATCGATGCAAAGGTGTGGCGGACCGAGCGTGGGCGCATATGGGTTGGGCCCCTTGAATATGTTTGGTGCGGTGTGAGGACAACTCCTCTGACACGCGACCAGAAGAAGGGGATGTGTAGGCTGTATGTGGTTGTTTTGGGTCGGTGCGGCAGACCGTGGGCGCATGTGGGTAGGGCACACTGAATATATATATGGTGCGGTGTGAGGACAACTCCTCTAACACGCGACCGGAACGAAGGGGGTGTGCCTTGTAGGATCTATGCAGTTGTTTTGGGTTGGTGCGGCAGACCGTGGGCGTAAATGGGTAGGGCACATTGAATATGTATGGTGCGGTGTGAGGACAACTCCTCTGACACGCGACCGGAACGAGGGGGTGTGCCCTGTAGGATCTATGCGGTGTTTTGGGTTGGTGCGGCAGACCGTGGGCGTAAGTGGGTAGGGCACACTGAATATGTATGGTGCGGTGTGAGGACAGCTCCTCCGACACGCGACCGGAACGAGGGGGTGTGCCCTGTAGGATGTATGCGGTTGTTTCGGGTTGGTGCGGCAGACCGTGGGCGCATGTGGGTTGGGCCCCTTGAAAATGTTTGGTGCGGTGTGAGGACAGCTCCTCTGACACGCGACCATAAGGGGGTGTGCCCTGTAGGATGTATGCGGTTGTTTCGGGTTGGTGCGGCAGACCGTGGGCGCATGTGGGTTGGGCCCCTTGAAAATGTTTGGTGCGGTGTGAGGACAGCTCCTCTGACACGCGACCATAAGGGGGTGTGGCCTGTAGGATGTATGTGGTTGTTTTGGGTTGGTGCGGCATACCGTGGGCGCATGTGTGTTGGGCACACTGAATATGTATGGTGCGATGTGAGGACAGCTCCTCTGACACGCGACCAGAAGGGGGTGTGGCCAGCACTATGCATGTGTTTGTTTGGGGTTGGTGTGGCACACCACGCGTGGGCGTATGTGGGCCGGGTCCCTTGAATATAGGACAGATATTATGAAAGCTAATCTTGAATAGCTGCTGGCACTGAATATTTCGATACAATTGAACACTTGTAACCTTTAGCCGATACCCACGCAGGTCAGAACGGAGTCGCGAATTGTCACCAACAAGATGCGTGTTGTGCCCGCCACGCGATTTGGGATGAACACATGAACGACTGGGCGTGCGTGAGCTCGGTCAAGCAATTGCGACCATGGAAGGTGAACCCCTCCCTTGCTCCCCCACAAGTCCACAAGCACGGCCCTTGACAGCTTTGTCGTGATGTGCAGTGAAGTGAAGGGTGCTCCGGGGTCACACGTCTCACCCCGTGCCCCCCGACACGGCCCGTGACAGCTTTGTCGCGTGGGGAGTGATCTGAACGGGTTTTCGCGTGTGCAGGTTGTGGGCCAAGCTGGTCAAGCCGGTGCTGCAGCAGCCGAGTTGGACCTCAATGAGGACTCCAATGAGGAGCCCGCGGGGGAAGAAGACGGCGTGCCTGAAGAGCCTGCGGAACCCCCGGTGAGTTTTCTGTGATTCCTGAAACCGATCGCCTATCTTAAACCTAATTTATGTAATACGTTCCGCCGTCAGAGGTTGCTTAAAAAGAGACGTGCGTACAAGCGTGTTCCACTTGTGTTGGTTTCTGGATGGTGTTCAGCTCGGGAGGGTACTCCTTCGACCGGCCGGTAAGGTTACATGACGGAAGGTTGTTTTTCTTTTCCCCGACGATGTGCCGGTGGGTCGGGAGCGGCGTGCGCGTGGCCTGATTCAAGGCTCGCTGCGCGCCCCCTGTACCCGTGGCTACTCGTCTTCAAGGCATCTTCTTTTGGGGTAGTTGTGGATTACAGCCGGTGGGTTAGGAGAGGCGTGCGCGTGTCCTTGTGATTCAAGGCTCGAGGCGCGCCCCCGGACCCGTGGCTCCACTTGTAGATATGTATTGGTTTGGTACGTCTTGATAGTAAAACATAACAAGACGTATATTGTTTCGGATCGGTGCGGCGGACCGTGGGCGCATGTAGGATGGGCACACTAAATATATATGGTGCGGTGTGAGGACAGCTCCTCTGACACGCGACCATGAGGGGGTGTGGTGGGTAGGATGTATGTGGTTGTTTCGGGTCGGTGCGGCGGACCGTGGGCGCATGTGGGTAGGGCACACTGAATATATATGGTGCGGTGTGAGGACAGCTCCTCCGACACGCGACCATATGGGGGTGTGGCCTGTAGCATGTATGTGGTTGTTTCGGATCGGTGCGGCGGACCGTGGGCGCATGTAGGATGGGCACACTAAATATATATGGTGCGGTGTGAGGACAGCTCCTCTGACACGCGACCATATGGGGGTGTGGCCGGTAGGATGTATGTGGTTGTTTCGGGTCGGTGCGGCGGAACGTGGGCGCATGTGGGTTGGGCACACTGAATATATATGGTGCGGTGTGA
>LGRX02004110.1:0-13398 GCA_001247695.2 Cymbomonas tetramitiformis | reverse complement strand
GCTGTAGTAGTTGGCAGTTCGTCGTCCTGTAGCGCACATTTGTTCGCCTCGGTGAGTATGTTTAGTACTGTTTCCCCTGCTCTGTCTATGGTGGCGTGCGCCACTTGTCTGTTGTCCTCTTCCCTGCATTGTGTGGCTATTTCTGTTATGCGTTTTAGTTGAGCGGTTTTGGCATAGTCGTGTGTCCTGAGGAGGACGCTTTGGAGTGTTTCCCTGTGTGTTTTGTTCAGGGGCGTGTCCAGCTTTACGTGCCCTGGTTGGGGGTCGCGGTCCACATATGGTTCGTGGGTGTCTATGCTGTCCAACTGGAGGGTTGCTAGGCTCACCATCTCGTGGTCACTCGTGTGGTGCTGGGTGAGGTGTGTGGTGTCCCCCATCTCGTATTGCGCTTGCTTGTTCCTTGGTGCAAGCCATCTGTCAATGTTCCTGTGTTTCGCCCAGTTCAGTGTGGTATCGACTGGCGGGCCTACATTGTGGAGGTCTAGCTCCTCCGCAAGTTTCGTCCATTGCTTGTCGGTTTTTGTCATCCCTTTGCCTATGCTGGTGTTGCTCGCATTGAGGTCTCCTCCTATGACTACATGCTCATTCGCCTTTCCCGCAGTTTTCCTGAGTAGGTTGGTTGTGTACTTGAGTATTTTGTCCCTGGTTTTCCACTCCTCTGTTCCTGGCGGGTTGTAAATGCCTAGCACGTGGTACATCACCTTTCCGGGTAGGTGCAGCACAACATGTAGGAGGTACCCCTCAAGGTGTTTCGCAGGGACGACATGGTGGTTGTGTGCGTGGCTGTAGGGGTTGCCGAGGAGTATTGCCACTCCTCCTTTCATTGCTTGTTCAGCCGTCCCTTCTGCTTTTTGCACCTCAGTTTTGGTGCCTATTGCAGTGTATTGCATGTCTCTAAATCTCCTTATTACACTGTCGTGTGCATGTTTCACTTCCGTGAGTACAATTACTTGTAGACTCTGTTGGTTTTGGCTTCTTTTGTTAATGACCTCGGCAAGGTCAAGGCAGGCATCACTTTGTCCTGCCACATTCCATGTGAGCATGTGTAGACGGTCCTTTCCTATGTCAGCCTTTATTGGTTCTGTGAGAGGGGTTTGGTATTCTCGGGAGTCCTGGCACGCCTCTGGTGTTTCCAGCCGTGTGTCCACGAATCTTTCCCATTGTGCTGTTGGTTCGTCCTGTGTTTGCTCCCATTCTTCGCTTAGGTGGGTTTCCTGTGCTTGCTGCTCCTCAGGTGTCTGCCTGTCATTACCTGGGGGTGTTGTAGGGGCTAGTCTATGGAGCCATTCCCATAGGCCTGGTTGCTTCGTAGTAGTTTTGCGTTCCCTCTCCTGGGTTTGCGGTGCCTGTCTTTCGGCCTCTAGGTTTGTGTTCAGGCCATCCACAGGCCTTCGGGTCTCTGCCGCTCGCTGGCTTTCCACCTGCGTCCGGCTTTGCCCCTCGGCAGTGGCTATCATCTCTTTTACTGGCAGCTGTATGGACTTTCTATAGGCGGTTATCGCCGTTCTGTCGGTGGTCCCCCATTTGCTGACTGCCCCGTTGAAGTGGGTGGGCCAGTGTCCCCCTGGGCATGTTTTTTGGTAGTGCATCCAAGCTTCGGCGGCCATCAGTACCCATACTCCGCAGCTGTATTGGTCCTGCGCGCTTTGGTTGCCTACATTCATCAGTTCCACTGTTACTTGTTTGTTGAGTGTCTTGGCCAAGTGTTCCGTCCAGTTGGTTATTTCCGCTGTTAGCCTTTTGGTGTTGCGTGAAGTTGCAGTGGTTCTCCCATTCGAGGAGTCATATATCCAGAACTTCAGTTTGTCATTTCCTTTGTCTGGTCCGGCCAGCACTGCTCTCCAGTGTTTGCCATCGCAAACCGGTATGCAGAAGCCCCGGGAGTTCCCGAGTAGCTGCAATGCCTTCGTTGTGTGCGGTCCTCTGTTATTACCCGGTTTCAGTGTCTCTCTCATTGTGGCTATTACCAGGGGGGGCAGTGGGTCATCTTCATATAGTGAGTGGGCATGTTGCATTTGGAACATGTTTAGTCGGCCCTTCTTTTCGAACAGTCCCTTCGTGGTGGTGTTGTACGGGTACATTTCCGTGTGGTTCTGACTCCCCCCACCCGTCATGTTTGTTTTCCAGCACCGGGTGTGCCGCCTCATCCTTTGCTTAATCTTCCGCATTAGTGGTCTGCCTCTTGTTGGGGTGCCTTCTTTTATCGCAGTTACTGCGTGTTCCGGTCTCCTTGTTCTAACTAGTAAGGGTTTACCGTTACGGTAAATTATTTTGAGTAGTTTGTAGCCTTGGGGTGGTCGTGTCCACCGTGCCGCTACATTCCTCGCTGTGGTCCGTTTTCTTCGTGTTCTGCAGCTCCGCGTTATGTTGTTGCTGTTTGTGTTGTGTGTTCCCCACACGCGACTACTTGTTGTTAGTGTAATCATCAGTATAGCGAGTGTCGGGTATATGGCAAATGCAGCGTTCCATAGTGGCCTGGTAGCTTCGTGTCGTGCTCCCCTTGGGTAGCATGGTTCTGCTCCATGTCGTGTTCCTTTCGGGTTGTGTGGTGCTGCTCGCATCCGTGAGTTTATGGTTACAGCGTTACATCGCCCCCAATCCCTTTTTGTACCACCCCTAGCACTTTTTCCAGGGTGGGCCCCGTTTTTTGTGTGTGTTTTCGTGGTTGTGTAAAGATTTTGGGGCGTTTGAGCGTGTTTTCCAAAAAAGTTTGTTTTTACGTAGAGCAATTTCGGGAATTCGCTTGTGGTCGAATGTCGGCAGTTTGCTCTCATTTTTTGTGTGTGGCTGCCTCCCACTCTTCCTAGCATATTCCCAAAGTTTTCCGGCGTTCCTATTATTCTGCTGGCCTGTGTGGAGTCGGTTGTACCATTATTTGGTAGGGTTTCAGTAGGGTTGGTACTTATATTGTGGTGGGGGCCTTTTGGTTTACAGGGTGGGGGCTCATGTAACTTGTCCTTACTCGTTTGGCATAGTTTCTGGTCGGGGTGCTTGTTTCTACCCCGCCTCAACCGTTTCTGTTGCGTCCACTGTGCCTGTGTTGCCGTCGAGTTAACAGTTATAGCGTTACACTGCCCTAAAGCCCCTGTTGTAACGCCCTTGACATCTTTTTCTTGGTGGGCCCCCCCTGGTATATGTCGTCCCGTTGGTGTGCCAAATTTTCGGGGGGCTTCGGAGTGTTCTGCGAAATTTATCGTTTTTACGTAGAGCAGTTTTAGGAATTCGCTTGTGGTCGAAGGTTGGCGGTCGGTCCTGACATTTCGCACATCGCTTTCCCTTGCCCTGTTGAGCCATCCTACAAAGTTTTTCGTCATTCTTTCCCACCTACCGGGCTCTGTGTGACCCTTTGTGGCAGTCCCTCTTAGGGTTACGGTAGGGTTCATACCATCATTGCTGGGGTTGCCGGTTATGTGGTGTGGAAAGTGGTTTAAGCTCGTGTTAATTTTGGTAACTTCGTGGTTGGTAGCTTCGTGTTGTGCTCCCCTTGGGTAGCGTGGTTCTGCTCCATGTCGTGTTCCTCTCGGGTTGTGTGGTGCTGCTCGCATCCGTGAGTTTATGGTTACAGCGTTACATCGCCCCCAATCCCTTTTTGTAACACCCCTAGCACTTTTTCCAGGGTGGGCCCCGTTTTTTGTGTGTGTTTTCGTGGTTGTGTAAAAATTTTGGGGCGTTTGAGCGTGTTTTCCAAAAAAGGTTGTTTTTACGTAGAGCAATTTCGGGAATTCGCTTGTGGTCGAATGTCGGCAGTTTGCTCTCATTTTTTTGTGTGTGGCTGCCTCCCACTCTTCCTAGCATATTCCCAAAGTTTTTCGGCGTTCCTATTATTCTGCTGGCCTGTGTGGAGTCGGTTGTACCATTATTTGGTAGGGTTTCAGTAGGGTTGGTGCTTATATTGTGGTGGGGGCCTTTTGGTTTGTAGGGTGGGGGCTCATGTAACTTGTCCTTACTCGTTTGGCATAGCTTCTGGTCGGGGTGCTTGTTTCTACCCCGCCTCACTTGTTTCTGTTGCGTCCACTGTGCCTGTGTTGCCGTCGAGTTAACAGTTACAGCGTTACACTGCCCTAAAGCCCCTGTTGTAACGCCCTTGACATCTTTTTCTTGGTGGGCCCCCCCTGGTATATGTCGTCCCGTTGGTGTGCCAGATTTTCGGGGGGCTTCGGAGTGTTCTGCGAAATTTATCGTTTTTACGTAGAGCAGTTTTAGGAATTCGCTTGTGGTCGAAGGTTGGCGGTCGGTCCTGACATTTCGCACATCGCTTTCCCTTACCCTGTTGAGCCATCCTACAAGGTTTTTCGTCATTCTTTCCCACCTACCGGGCTCTGTGTGACCCTTTGTGGCAGTCCCTCTTAGGGTTACGGTAGGGTTCATACCATTATTGCTGGGGTTGCCGGTTATGTGGTGTGGAAAGTGGTTTAAGCTCATGTTAATTTTGGTAGCTTCGTGGTTATTATTGGGGAAGCTATTACTGCATTTGGTGTGGCCATTCTCGCTGAATATGGTATGGCCATTTCGCCTGTGTTCGGAGGTAGGCAGAGTAGCACATTCAAGGGCATGGGGGTCAGCGTAGTGGGACGTTGGATTATTTGGAAGTTGGCCATATGCTACAGACAGTGCAGGAAGACAGGCTACCAGGAAGTAGATTAATATTGCTATTAAGTGTGTTCTACCTACACTGGTGTTCACTGCAAGATCTTCTACCATTATTCTACCCACTGGGAGTTTGTGGTCTTTTGTTCCAGCTAGAACCTTCTGGACAGTGCCGCCTGTGAAACATGCCCCCCCTATGTATGTCAGTGGTGTGTCAGTTTGTTCTGAAATAGGAAAAGGTCTGTAAGTGGGGTTGGGCAGGCTGCTTACCGTTCTGGTGATCGGTCCCTCTTCCCTTTGTGGGGCTGCTTTGGCCCTCCTTTTCTTCGTCGGGCTCTCCGTCTCGATCTTCCCCTCACCAGCAGCTGTGCTTGCAGGCTCGTTTTTTCGCTTCGGGATCGTTTGACTTCTGGCGGCCGGGCTCGTGTCGATCGGCCCCAGTTCGGTCTGGGGTGGCCCCCCCTTCTCCTGGGGGGGGGGCGCTGGCTGGCGCCCCTCTCCGTCGTGCACCGATTGTTGGCTCGTCAGTGCGTCCACCAGTGCCTTGATGGAGGCCGTGGTGTTTCGTGTTTCCCCGATGAGGGCCTTCGAGCTCTCCTTCTGGCCGGCGACCACCGAGCCCAGGACGATGAGTAGTTCACGGTGACGTTCGGAGGTCTTTTCGTCCTCTGCTATCTGGAGGTCACGAAGTTTTTGTATGTTGGCGGGGAGCCCGTCGTTGAAGAGTTTCAGCTGATGTGTGAGGTCGATGAGAGTCTTGGTGACCTCGGGGGGGATCGTTCCCTGGTCAGCCTTACCTGCAGTTCTCCTAACTGCACTCTTGGCCGCCGCCTCCACTCGGTGGATGGCGGCGGCAGCCTGCTGCCCGGGGTCGCCCAGCTTCTCGTCCCCTACTTTCCTTCCAGGCGATTGGTGGGGGGCCCCTTTCATTTTCGCCGCTTCTGTGCCGGGCCCCTTCTGGCTCCACCTTCCCACCTCCAGCTCAACGGATGCGTAAAGCTTCTTACCTTCTTTGTTTATCCCCGCCAGTACGGAGATGGTCTGTGTTCCTTGCTGCCCAGCCTCGTACAGAGCTTCGTATGCAGGCTGGGTCAGGACACAGTAGTGGTTGATCGTTCTGTTCCCGTTCCTCTTCCACTGGATGAGGGTCGCTGGGTTCCCCCAGGTGGACGGGGCCCACTGCCCCGTTCCTACGTGGAGTCGGAAGATGTCTTGGAGGGTCTCAAGCCTGTTGGTGGAGGCCGTCAGCTTTTGTATGTGAGCTGCGATGGCCTCCACCAGACTGGAGCGGTGTGAGGTGAACAGTACCTGTTTGTAGTCGATGACAACCACCCCGGTCCTGTTCGATTCCTCCGTTTGTTGTTTCGATGGGAGCCATACAGGGGTGGTGGGAACCCCGAAGTCGTATGGGTTCTGGAGGATGGCTTGTGCTGCCTCGGGGGAGACTGCTTCCAGCAGCAGAACTTCCCTCAGTCCCGAGTCCTTTTCCGATTCTTTTTTTGCACCTTTCTTGATCTTGTCTACGAGATGCCCGAGGGGGTGACGGCTCTCCTCCTTAAACATAAACTGACCTGCAAGTGCGCAGGCCACGTCCCGGAGGATGACTTCTTTTCCCAGACCCTCCCCGTACACCAGTATGGTACGGTCCGCTGCTGGCCCTACAGTGGGGTTCCAGGGGGACCATACATATATACACGGTATGGCCTGCTGCTCCGGAGAGAAGGTCTGGTGCTGCTGGGGCCTGCAGCGCATGGGCAGCCTGAATATTGGGTTGTGTAGGACGAGCAGCGCGATTTTCCTGGTTTTGAAAGCCAGGTCTATCTAATTGTAGATGTAACAAAAGTAAATATGTGTAGCAATAGTATATATGTACATATGTGAATAATGTATAAATGTATATATATGAATAAATACTGAATTTAAACACGTGTGTATTTTCAGGTGCAATATCCCGAGTCTAACTCCGTCCTCTATCTCCATGGAAATGTATGTAATGTCCCTGTGCATGCTTCAAAGTCATCTCTACCATGCAACCTGGCTTCCCCAGCATGCAACCTGGCCTTCCCAGCATGCAACCTGGCCTCCCCAGCATGCAACCTGGCCTCTCCAGTATGCAACCCGGCTCCCCCAGCATGCAACCTGGCCTCCCCAGCATGCAACCTGGCCTTCCCAGCATGCAACCTGGCCTCCCCAGCATGCAACCTGGCCTCTCCAGTATGCAACCCGGCTCCCCCAGCATGCAACCTGGCCTCTCCAGCATGCAACCTGGTCTTCTCCAGCATGCCACCTGACCTCTTGAACATGCAACCTGTTCTTTGGGATTTCGTGATTGGGGACGAGTGCTTGCATGGCTTTTGATAGTAACTTGCACTCCGTCGTAATGATGTAATGCCAGGTGTCCTTCCTGTCCGACATCCAGATATTTCCACCGGAGTTCCGCACCTTCTATGTGGAGTTACAGATTTCGGGTACCGATGACATCCAAGTCGATCCATACGTGTACACCTTGTGGAAGATCTTCGGCAACTCGTTGGTCGTTGTCGACTTCCAGGACGTTCATGAGGTTCTTGGTGACCACGACGCTGCTTGGCGACAGCTGTCCAGGCACTGTCAGAAGTTCTCCACGGTCGTCTTGGGAGACACCGTCAGCCGACCCCTGCATGCCACCCGCTTCCGCGAGCTGGCCTCCACCTTGTCCAACCTGTTCGTGGAGTTCGACACACTCGTCTACTCTCAAGACAAGGTGGAGTGTCTTCCAATTGATCCCATCGGCTGTCAGCTGGACCGAACAACCGTTGTTTGGGACAAGGGCATGAATAGCACGGAGGAGGCCAAGAGGTTGCGCGAGGTCCTGGCCGTACCGAACGACCAGAAACTCCACTTCAAGCCGAGATTCCTTTCTTGCTCGATAGACATGCACACCTACGGCACTAAGTTCAACTCCAAGCCGCTGCATGGAGTCGAGTACGTGGTGCAAGGGTTTGCGCCCGATTTACAGCATGGTGCGACTTAACCTGGCCTGCCCAACATGCAACCTGCCTTCCCCCGCAACCTGCCCTTCACAAGCATGCAACCCGGCCTCCCCGGCATGCATATATTTACTTAACTACCTGTGTTGTTACAGGGGAGACCCGTTTTTGGGTAGGGCGCGACGGTGGTAATTTCCGTATTTTCTTTCTCAGCCACACGCGGCCATATGGGGAGCTCCTTCACGTCCTCTTGCAGGAGGAGCCCATTTATGATCTTCCGGATTCGGAGGGGCTGATCCGAACGCTATGTGCCATCTACTCGTACGTTGCGTCAAAGACCAGCCTATCCGGAACCCCAATTCGTGTGGACATGTTCAGGACAAATGGGGAATGGCTGGTCAATGAGATGGAAGTTTTCGGATCGGGGGAGTTACTCTCGAGTAGTACGGATGCAGCTTTTTCCCGAGATCTAGATGGCATGGCTGATAGTATCGTGGCCAATCTCATATCATCCGTCATTTGATATAGAATTTAATTAGCAATATATTAAGGAACGGCTGCAGCAGCATATACTTGCAGTGTACTTGTTAACATTTGCAACCTACTTGCAACCTACTTGTCCGGAAGGGGCACCAAATGCTCCTGTATGAATTCTTTGGAGTAGGTTTCCACCAATCCGTCATGAAAAACCACAACATAAGGGCTGTTCTTTCTGTTGGTCTTGACTGCCACCGTGCCGTGCGACGACGCGAAATCCTTGAAAGGCACCAGGACCTGCCTATAAAGCAAGTCGGTCTCCCGCCATTTACCCTTCGACTGTTTGTCTTGGTACAAGTCGTAGAACCGCGTGGCTTCCGCTTGGTCAATGAGCTTCATCTCTTCCAACAACAACCTGCATAGCAGCCAGCCACACTGAAAATACGATGTTCGGAATGCCAGGTTGCATGCTGGGAAAGGCAGGTTGCATGCTGAAGAAGCTGGGTTGCATGCTGGGGAGGCCAGGTTGCATGCTGAAGAAGCTGGGTTGCATGCGGGAGGCGGAGTTGCATGCTGAGTAGACGGGTTGCACATCTTTGGTGCAGTCGGATTATGTTGGGAGACGGGTTACATCTTGGGTAGAGATCAGTTGCATGTTAGGTAAATTGAGGTTGCATGCGAAAGCTGGAGTTGCATCTTGGGGAGATCAGGTTACATGTGAGCAGAAAACAGGGATGCCGCATCTTGGGCAAGCAGGTTACATGTTTGGAGAAGCCATGTTATCTTTGGGGGAGGCAGTGCATCTTGGAGAAAGTGGGTTACATCTTGGGGGGTCAGGTTACATCTTTGACAAACAAGGTTGCATACTGGAGGGCCGTGTTGCATGCTGGGAGGCGGAGTTATGCTGGAGAGGCGGGTTGCGCATCTTTGAGAGGTCAGGTTGCATGCTGAGATCTGGGGTGGGATTCACCTGGACCCGTGTCCGGTCAATTCCTCCGTGGAAGCCCATTCAGTGACCCCCGTTTCATATTGCGTCAAATATCTCGCGACTAAACCATGTTTCTTGGTGTTGTGGAAACGCCGATCACCCTTCAGTTGGTTCACCAGGTGCACGTTGCCATCCACCAATGCCTCCTCCTGGAGTTGTGAGGATGCGGCAGCAGCTAGCTCTTGGGCAACCATGCAACTGAGACACAGTTTCAAACCGTTTTCGTGGCACTTTGCGCTTGCGTGGATTCTTTTGGATACCCTTGTCAACCTTGTCCAACCGTCGTTTGTTTGCTTGTTTGCCTTTGTAAGTCGGGCTCGCTAGAACGCGGCTCGCACGAGATGAGGCGTCCGCGGCACGAGCAGATGCGACAGCAACCTCCTTAGCAGCCGCGACCTGATGCAAGGCTTGATTCGCAGCGAGCTGTAAACGATGATTCAAAATGCGTTGAGAAGATGCCTTGGATCTTGGACTCAACTCGTTGATGGCTTGGTGAAACCGATTAAGAATCTGTGTGGTTTGACGAAACATCGGGGAGGATGCCAAGGGTGCCTCGGGGTCCGCTCCTGCCGGTTCCTCTGAGACCTCCCCGACTGCACCCTCGCCAGCATCTCCGCCTTGCCTGGGTGCCTCATCGAAGGGTGCCTCGGGGTCCGCTCCAGGCGGTTCCTGAGAGACCTCCCCGACTGCACCCTCGCCAGCATCTCCGCCTTGCCCGGGTGCCTCATCGAAGGTTGCCTCGGAGTCCGCTCCAGCCGGTTCCTGAGAGACCTCCCCGACTGCACCCTCGCCAGCATCTCCGCCTTGCCCGGGTGCCTCATCGAAGGTTGCCTCGGAGTCCGCTCCAGCCGGTTCCTGAGAGACCTCCCCGACTGCACCCTCGCCAGCATCTCCGCCTTGCCCGGGTGCCTCATCGAATGGTGCCTCGGGGTCCGCTCCAGGCGGTTCCTGAGAGACCTCCCCGACTGCACCCTCGCCAGCATCTCCGCCTTGCCCGGGTGCCTCATCGAAGGGTGCCTCGGGGTCCGCTTCAGGCGGTTCCTGAGAGACCTCCCCGACTGCACCCTCGCCAGCATCTCCGCCTTGCCCGGGTGCCTCATCGAAGGGTGCCTCGGGGTCCGCTTCAGCCGGTTCCCGAGAGACCTCCCCGACTGCACCCTCGCCAGCATCTCCGCCTTGCCCGGGTGCCTCATCGAAGGGTGCCTCGGGGTCCGCTTCAGCCGGTTCCCGAGAGACCTCACCGATCGACTGCACCCTCGCCAGCACCCTCCCCTTCGTCGGTGGCACCCACGAACTCATCATCGGTGATCCAGGTATGCACGGTGGCCTCCAGGAGTTTCTGCCGCTCCTCTTGATCCTTCGAGAGAGGCCCGATGTGCGTCAAGGACTCCAGCTCCTGATGCAAAGATCGAAGTAGGGATACGGGAATTGAAGACACACTCGCCGTGCATGCCGGTGATGGCGAAGTCCCCTGGAGCGGCTGCTGGGGACTTAAAATTGGACTTGTACCTTTCATGTCAAAAATCCCATTGTCGATGGCCACCTTGACGATGTGTTTGCACATTCGCCCTTGCTTTGCGGTATAGCACGTGCCCAAACCCATGTGCAATGGTTGGGCCACTTGCCCGGGGAACAATGTCACCTACATACCAACCATGCAACTCACTGTCATACCGTTGACCAACAATGCACTTTTGTATGCTTCCTTATGGAATTTCGCCCCCTTCCACCGGATACCTGGCTTCCCCATCTCAACCTGTCCCGGACGTGCCACAGTTGCCTTTGAGCATGCCCTTCAGCGTGCCCCGCAGCATGCAACCTGGCATGCAACCTGGCATGCAACCTGGCATGCAACCTGGCATGCAACCTGGCATTGCAACCTGGCATGCAACCTGGCATGCAACCTGGCATATCCTTATGTACAGTCTTGGCATACAGTTGAATACCTTGAAGGTCAAAACACATCTTCATGAAGGTCAAAACACATCTGCATGCCAGGTTGCATGCCAGGTTGCATGCTGAGGGGCACGCTCAAGGGCATGTTGAAGGGCAACTGTGGCACGTCCGGGACAGGTTGAGATGGGGAAGCCGGGTTGCATGCTGGGGGAAGGCATGTTGCATGCTGGGGAAGGCAGGTTGCATGCTGGCGAGGGAAGGTTGCATGCTGGGGGTGAGCGGATGAAGTGGACATTTAGGTTACCACGCAGTCTGGAGGTACCACGGCTTTTGCACGCCCCCGGCCACGCCCCCGGCCACGCCCTCGGCCACGCCCTCCGCCACGCGCTCGGCCAGGATCTCCGTCACCTGAGAACATGGTTGCTCCCTCAGCCACGTCTTCGGCCGCGCCCTCATCAACATCCTCGACCGCGCCCTCGACTGCACCCTCGACCGCGCCCACAACATCCTCGGCCACGCCCTCGACCGCGCCCTCGGCCACGCCCGCCTCGGCATCCGCGGTTGCAACTGGAGTTGTAATTGCCGACGAAAATGTGTAAGAAACGGGGTCGGCTTGAGTGTCGGCCTCGTAACGCACCCCAACGAGCTCGGCAGCTTTGATGATGACGTGCTGCGGATACGGTATGCCCGCCACCACCGACATCATCGAGAACATCCCCCGCATGACATCTGTGCGCAACAGCATAATACAACCCAAAATAACAGGGGGGAACTAGGTTGGATATTAGTGGCATACCTCCAGTTTTTTGGCGTGCTTCACGTTACCCAGGGCACCTTGGCGTTGGCAGATAACGGTCGTCCACAGGTCATCTGAGAGGCTGAGCAGTTGGGATAGAAGCCAATCCAGACGACAGTTTGATTTCCAGTGACAATACTCCTTCAAGAGAAGGTGCCATCGTTCCAGCAGGTTGTTTGTATATTGATCGGCATGAGCAAAATCCATGCACCCGTGAGCCCAACGGTGAATTGTGTGCCGGTATGTACTGTCTACATACTCGACGAATTCCTCAAACTTGGCTTCCCACTTAAGCACCCATGCTGAGAATAGTGACAGTGGATCCACCGGTGCCTCCCCTGTTCCGGTAACGGCATACAGCACGTCGATGAGTTCCTTTAGGCATGTAGAACGGTCGTAGCGAACTGACGAATTGGGCATTCTCTCCCAGGCTCCTTTCACCCAAGCGCGGGTGACGTGCCAGGTGCAGTAAATGATCCACCGCGAAGCATATTCACAGCCAAACACGGCTTTAATGGCGTTGACCTCCGCGAGTGACATGTCAATGATGAATGTCGGCTGCCATGGCGTTGGCAGTCGAGGTGCCAGTTTGACTTTCACAGATCTTAAGAACTTAGCAAGCTCGTCGGCGGTAGTCGTTTGCAAAATTGCATGGGCAAAAGGAAACCCATTAGCAAACTCGTTAATCAAGCTTAGAGTACCAAGCTCAAAACCATACCGATTGACTCCGAAGGTGGTGTCCATCAAGACAGTCCCGGGATGTTTTACCAGTTCGCTGAATTGTGCCGCTGTCATTATACCCAAGGCAAAGGGGACACTGACAACCGGCACCGTGGATAGGCGAATAAACTGTGGTGGAGAGTGATCAGCACAGAAGGACACTGCGGTTGGTTCTCCTGCACGAAAAAATACGACGTTGTGAGAAGATGCAATCATAAAATCCGAACATACTAAAACAGGAGGTGGATGACATGCGTACCTCCTACGGGGCCTTGTGACGCGGTGCGCTCACAGCCGGGAAACTGGCATTCATAGAGTTCCTGCGGCTGGTAATACAGTACACAATCTTGGTGTAATTCCACCCACTTCTCGACAGAAAGCAACGGGTCTTCATCGTACATCCACGTCTCCTTGGCCACAAACGTACGGGCATTCCGCATATCATACCAACAAAGGTTATCATCACGCGCCGCCTGTAGGTGCCGAAGCAATCGTGAGTGAGGGAGGAGGGCAGGTTGTATGCTGGGGAGGCCAGGTTGCATGCAGGGGAAGGCAGGTTGCATGCTATGGAGGGCAGGTTGCATGCTGGAGAAGGCAGGTTGCATGCAGGGGAAGGCAGGTTGCATCCTGTGGGGGGCAGGCTGCAAGCTGGAGAGCCCAGGTTGCATGCTGGAGAGCCCAGGTTGCATGCTGGGGAGGCCAGGTTGCATGTTGGGGAGGCCAGGTTGCATGCTGGACAAGGCAGGTTGCATGCTGGAGAAGGCAGGTGGCATGCTGGACAAGGCAGGCTGCATGCAGGGGAAGGCAGGTTGCATGTTGGGGAGATCAGGTTGCATGCTGGGGAGGGAAGGTTGCATGCAGTGGGAGCCCAGGTTGCATGCTGGGAAGGCCAGGTTGCATGCTGGACAAGGCAGGTTGCATGATGGGCGAGGCAGGTTGCATGCTGTGAAGGGCAGGTTGCATGC